>LT727893.1:1035543-1061251 GCA_900157175.1 Oithona nana
ATTGAGCTTTTTGTCATGAAAATCATGTCATAAAAGTTCCCGATTTTGGGACGAGATTTCTCAGATTAGTAGTATGAGAGCTCTATTGAGTTTTTTGTCATGAAAATCATGTCATAAAAGTTCCCAATTTTGGGACGAGATTTCTCTTTGATCTCGATGATTCCACCTCTGCTCCACTCGAATCTCCAAAGTTTGCTTGGCATCACCACCAATCTTTGGACACCTATACAATTTTTAACTTGAATTTATGGACAAAAATGCTCGCATGTGCTTCCACAATGAGACATTTTTCAAGCTCTGCGAGAAAAGTTAAAAGTGGATGAGTAATTTTGTGTCTTTGCAGAAGTGAAAATAGTTTATTGTCTCAGTGGTCTTTTGTTTTGTCTCTCCTGAGATACGAAGGATGATAAAAAAGTGTAAATGAGGCCAGATAAAGTGTTTGCACAGATGACGGGAGGCAAAGAAGAGAAGGAGACTCTTCGAACTTTTCTTCATTTCCCCTGCTCTTCTCTGATATTTTTTTTGCGTCGTTCTTCCACGTGTCTACGATTTATTTGCCGAATGTGGCAGGAATGACATTAACCTGACTGTGTGGCCAAAGGAGACGATTAATCCAACGTCTTCAAAGTTGACAAGTCTAAACATTACACAAACTCAAAGTCCAAAATATTCATACTTGTTGAATTTTCCCGCCAAAAATCAACACTGAAATTAATTGAAAGCGAGACTTTTTTTTGGTGCAAATATTATTCAATGAGTCAAATTTTGATTAAGTGCACACCGTGACATATGTTGATTATCGCTTATATGGTCAGTTGGCTGCAATTTATTTAGTGGAAGTAAAAAAACGTCGAGAAGAAGAAGCATTATTGCAGACGTCTCTCTGATTTGATGTGGATTTAGAAGAAGTTGTATAAATTGTTGCCAAGTATGCATTTGCCATATAGCATTTTTGCAAGTACTACTCAGCTTCTCAGTTTAGTGCAACAAGCCAACAAAATCTTTATTGCCAGCAGCATTCAAGTTACTACATAGTACTAACACCAACCAAAAAGTCAGATGACAAACTGAGCTTTAGAAAATCTTTTCATTGGATTGGATGCACAGAAAAACTACTCTGCTATGTTTACAATGTTGGCTGCTTTTGATGCAGTGGTATCATCGATCTATGCTTGCATGCTGATGCAACGACCATCAGAAGAAGCCACTCACAACATTTGTCNATTGGACCATTTTTGGCATTTTTAATGAACTTTTGTCCACTCAAAATGTAAACGTTGACTTAAATTTTTTCAGTTTTTCAGTATTTGAATTTTCGCGCCAAAAATGGTCACATCTTTATAGCTTCGCTCGCAATGATGTAAAGTGAGACATTTTTAATCGTTTTCAAACGCCATGAAACTACTTTTTATTGAAGTAGATTATTCTCTTTTATTTCCTTTTGTTTTTTCGTTCATGAGGAGAGGATGAGCAATAAAGTCATCTTGCTTATAGAATTGCATAAATGTGATTTGCACGCGACTGCTGTCTCATCTTGTCAACTTTTTTAAATGTCACTACTCAGACTTCTGCCTACTACTACTACTGCATTGCTGTTGCTCTATTGCTTTACCGTCGCCGCCCTCAGCTGCATGCGCTGCTGCTGATGTGAAATCTCTGCAATATTTATGACAGTTTTGACATTTTTAACTTTAATGGCCAAAGAGACGAAAACGGCTTCCAAGTATTCTAGCAGTGATCTTTAAAAAGAGCAAAATTGTCCCCAGGAGGAAGTCTCGTAATTCAAACAAAATCGAGAAATAAGACTACTTGGGATCAAAGCCAATTTTAAGTGAAACACACTGTATAAAAAAAGTCTAAAAAATGTTTTGCGCGATAATTGAAACAACTTAGATTGCCTATTGAACGCCCGGCCGTTAATAAAAAATTCGAGCAAGAGGGAGGAGTTAATTATGAATTGTGCGTTAATTCGAATATGATAAACAATTGCGCGTTACTTTTTAGAAAAAATTTAGACTGTGCGTCAATTAGAAGGGGCGTTAAATAAGCAATCTACGGTATCCAGAACAACATTGCTTTTTAGGCTTTAAAAACATGAGTGAATATAAGAAGTTGCTATTTTACTATTCATTGTGTAGAAGAAGAAGTTTTGTAGTGTCTGATATCGTGTCGCCGCTGTAGTTGGTGGCGCATGGTTCAAAGAGCGACAATTTTGACAAAAGTATGTGCACAAAGGCAAAAAATCCTTTTGGTGTCTTGCCACTTGTCACTCAAAAGTTGGACTGAGCTGGAGCTCTGCATAGAAGAAAACTTCACAAAAAGTGTCAACAATTTTTCCCTTTTGAAATACTAGTCCCACTTCTCTAAAGAACTTGGTTTTTTGCATTGAAATTCTTACCTCACGAAATGTAAATGTCGACCGACTGACACGAGAATATTTCCACTACGAAACCGACAAAATCTAACGATTTTTTTTTCAATTTGTACAATTTGGTCAACTTTAGATATTTGTTGATCTAAGGTAGCAAAAAATGTTTATTCCAATGAAAAAAGTTGACCTTATTCTTCTTGAATACATACAAAAAACGTCACATTGCAGGCATCTGATTTTAAAACAAAAAAATTTCAAAAAGAAGAAAAAAATGAATTAACACTTTCATTTGAGGAAGAGACATGGGACAAAAGTCTGGAATTTTCAGACAGATGTGTACTAGAAAATGTCTCATTTTTTCCACATCCCTTTGTTGACTTTTGAGATGACTTTGTGACTCTGAAGACAGGAAGAGCGAAGCACACAAGAGGTGCTGCTGGCAGCACAATTAAAATATTTCTTCACGGAATGCATGAGTCTTCTCTACTCTAACACCATCTTGGTGATATCACAAACTTTTGTGTCATCGCTCTAATCTTCATGTGTTTTTTACTAGATGCGGTTGTACTTTTATTACAGACTAGGTAGGTTTTTTATAACTTGTATAGTAGCCAAAAAATGAGACCAAAAGCAACTGTCACAAAAGTATCTGAAAATTCTTTGCAGTGACATTGGACACATGAATTATTTGGTTTGATTTTTTGTTGTCTTCTCTCCTAACAAAATGAATACCTAGTTGCAGCTTATAATAGTGGACACTGTTCGCGAACAACACCTCGCAACTTTTGCTTGCATGTTTCCGAAATGTATTACCCACTGGATTTTCTTGCCAAAAAAACCTGCAAAATATACTAGGGTTACTTTCAGCTGCTTTTATTTTTGCGTTAACGTGATTTTGACATCAAGCATTGACGCGATTTACTTGACGCGATTTGGTTGACGTAAAAATGATTATTTGGATTCATCTGCTATCGCGTCAACCCTTTTCACGTCAACCCGTTACCCAAAAGAGATCACTTTTTAAAACATCAACTTCTCTTTCGGGTAACGGGTTGACGTGAAAAGGGTTGACGCGATAGCAGATGAATCCAAATAATCATTTTTACGTCAACCAAATCGCGTCAAGAAAATCGCGTCAATGCTTGATGTCAAAATCACGTTAACGCAAAAATAAAAGCAGATGAAAATATCCTAAAGAAAGACACGATGAAATGATAAATCTTAAAAACCATAATGTACCACATGACCTTTAGTTTAGTTTATCGTCAAAGTAATTGATAAGATTGAGGAGTTTTTTTTTTGATGTACCTATCGAATCACTTCCCCTACTCAGGGGTACTACATTGTATGTTAGATTAGTTTGGGGAGTAAGTGTCATATCCGAATTCCCGAATTGAAATACACTGTGTGTTTTCTAGTAGATATGATCATGAATCGGAAAAGACAAAAAGAGTTCCCATGTAAAAGAGGCTTGCACACCTCGATTCTGTTGAACGGTTGATATTTATCACATCAACGCTCCTCAGACTCTAGACGTGACGACGGTTTGTTTTACTGCCATATCAAAGCCATAAAGGCTAGAATCGTCATCACACGAGTGTCTTCTATCTTCTCAGTTCTGAGGGTTTTTTTGTCAACCCTTGGCCACAAATTGAGGTATCATAAAGCTTTGAAGAAAGAAGCCATTGACAACAGCGACAACAACTCAACAGACTTTTTTGTTCAACCTGAAATTGGGGGCCATTTCGGAGGGCCGCTAGAAGGGGCTCTTGGCACATCGGTGACAACTAACTATAAAATCCTTTTTTTATACATGCCTTGCATCTTCTTCTTCCACTCTCTGGCTAATTTCTCAAGTAACTGCTGCTGTGATACTATACAAAATTGTTTAAACTGTACGACATGAGACGTTAAAGACAAAATTGTATACAAAATGTCGCTAGCAAAAACATCCTACTCAGCAGTGCTGATTCCTGCACAAGACAGGACTCTCTTATAGTTTATAAAGTTAGGCCTATGCCTCCTGAAGTGTTTGTAAATCGGCCAAAATGTGTCATTTAAAACAGCAATTCCATGTAATACACTGCCAAATAGTGAAAAGTGACAAAAAAAACCCCAAAGGATTTTGGATTGTTTGGTTTAGTTTGGGTCTTTTTCCTAAGGTCTCCTCTATCATCATGACAAGAAATGAGAGATCAATCACACTTATTTAAAAACGCTAAATGCAATTTAGATGTATTGTGTGCATTCGCTTTTGCATACATTTTTGCATCAGCTAAAACATTTGCTAAGACTATTTTGGGCAAGATTTCATCTTTTGGGGGATTTTCACTTGCATGACTTTGTTTTTGATGAAACTTTTGCTGTAAACAATTTGGCTCCTCCGTGGTCAAAACTACCTTAAAATTAGGTCAACAGATTATTATTTTCTAAGCCACCCATTTTTGGAAAAGAAGAGTGACTAGTCCGGCACAGCTAAGGCTCGGGTCACTTTGTTGTCACGCATGCCATCTTCTTATGAAGCGTTGCAAATATCTGGAGTCATGGACACCCTAGCTGACAGCAGGTGCAAATGCTCACCATAGCAGCTCTAGTCCCGTCCTTTTGACTCTTCAGTCTAATACACGTGTACGACTCAATGTCAATCAAAAAAAGCCCACGCTACCCGCACATCATGAATATGGGGTGACATGAGTGCTGAAGAAATTCGTCTCGCAACTCCCATAAGATGCAAACCACATTCATCTTACATTCCATTTTGAGCGAATGTGTGTCATCCTCCAGATTTCAGAATCAATTTGAAATACTTCTAAGTCCAATGGAAACCACGTTGACCTGTAACCGGGGAGGCACCGGTTCGATCCCCGCCAGGGAAGCAAAGATTTTTCAAACAGCTAAAAATGTTGCAACGTTGCTAAGTAGAGTTGTGAGATGCGTGACAAGACATCACTTACAAAGTGACCATCGGCTCCTCAGTCTTCAGTTGAAGACTTCTTAGTGAGCTTCTTCTTCTTCCCAGTTCAGTGTTCCCAGAAAATAATAAGGCTGACCTCAGGCTTGGCCTCATCTGATGTCGCCTGTGTTTTTCGTTGTTCTTGATATCTTGCAGCCGGATCTTCCGAGCTAAGCACGCAACGTTGATCTTCTGCAGAGCTGACCATCTGAACATTTTTCTTTACTACCAACTCTTTCTCGGGTCATTTGGGGGGTCAGCAAAAAATAAAGCTTTTGAGGCCATTTCAGCTTCTCTCTCCTCTCTTGCAAAATGTAGCAGCAGCAGCTTCAGAAGTCAACTATTATCTTCTCCTGGTGGATCTCTGAGTATAGCAGTAAAGTAGAGTAGAACCGAAAATTCAATTACAATGCTCCCTCGCGTGACTTGTGGTTGTGTTCATGGGACTTGCAGCTCTTGGTCAAGTCCAAGTCTCTGGTGGCTCCTTCAATTCTATACGTGTTCTGAAGAACACTGTGGATGATGTCAAAACCCATATACTGGTCCATCATGCTAACAACTGCATTTGTATTCTTATTTCAAACGGATTATTTTAAAGTAGATATGTAGTACCATATCATGATTCATGAACAGTTTGAAAATCAACAAAAATGTCTCAACAAATAATAGGTACTTCAAATATTTGAATTTTCCCGCCAAAAGGGATTAATTTTGTTCGAATGTAGATTTTTGGCGGGAAAAGTCCAATAACTTTTATCTTTGAAATTAACTGTTGCTTGCTCCGCTCGTAATGTTGTAAACTGAGACATTTCGGGTGGACTTTCAAACACTGTGTTAATGTCGACTTACTGGTAATCCAGAACAATGATGAAGAAGTCATACTGATGTGCAATTTGATATTTTCTTGATCGTGCCAGAATTGACATATGCAATGCAATGTTCCAGTTCCTCAGATCCCAACGTTTTTGCAAAGTGCACCAGATCAAAATATAACGTCAATGACGATAATTGGCAGGTCCATTTTCACAACTTCTTTTTTTTTCAGTCTCCTCCTCCCTTGATGGCTTCAGCTCTGTAACACGGATCTAATCCTCGTGGGAGGTCTGGCCTTTCAAATGATATGATCCATCACGAGCTCAAAATTTGCAAACTGGGGAAAAATTTCATCCCCCAGTCTTCATGTCAGTTCATCTCTTCTCCATTGTCAATATGACCCCAAAAAATGGTTGGGTCCAAGACCAGATGGTTTTAGTTGGTTCGTTGTCATCTGCCTCCTTTAACTTGATAACATAATTGATTTAAATGGGTCGTCAACTTACCAATTTGCACAAAAAAGTCGTCTCCTCTTGAAAATTAGAATTTGTTTACTGAGTCTCAGCAACGCTTCTGTGGAATCTTCAGAAGCCGTTCAGCTGCTGCTCAGATTTGAGTATTTGTAAACAAAGTCAAAAAATTGTGCAAAACTGTAAAGTCAGAAAATTCGTCACGACAAAAATGAAGAATGGACATTCTTGAGGTGACTATAATTTTCTCCTTTTTTACCGACTGTCTACTTCCTCAAAGGTTTTTTTGGCAATGTGGAAACCAATCCCCAAATTATGTCATCAAACCAGGTTGGCAAAACTCTCACAGTGACTGATAATTTACCAAGTCTAGTGCTTTGGGAAATGGCAACGCTGCTGCAAGTCTCAAGTAGCAAAAAGAAGCATGCAGTCAGTCACGGTATGAGACAGTTTTCAACAACTCTATCAGTTTTTAGTATGTGACCAAATGTCATCAATCTTGTCGTTATTCACACACTTTTTGTCTATGCAGGCTTGAGACCATTTTGGCATGGGAGTCTCACGAAAATGTGACTAAGAGAAAGAAGAAGACTCTTTTTAAAATTGAAAGGAGTAGTTTCATGACTTATTGATGAATGCCAGCTTGTTCGTGCTCAGCATATCTTTGCTGTCCTTTTGGAGATCGAAACGCTAAGAGGGTTACTAAAGAAGACGAATTCCCTTTGGCTAACCGTAGTCTGGATGGAGTAGTGGATAAATTTCAATCATGGAGCTGGACCCTTGTTGGAGAAATGCGAAATGATCAACTTTCCGTTCCCCTAAGTGAATTCTAATTTTTGGTTGGGTTGAGCGAATGGCGACCCCCTTTACAACTCGAATGCTTTTGTCTAGTGTTTGACTGAACTTGGAGATGGATCTGGTGAGTTTGAATTTTAATTGAGCCTTTTTTCATCCTCGGTTTCAATTTGTGAGTGTTGCAGTTAGCTGGAGGGTAGAGAATATGAAAACTGACAGGCTGGAGAGGGACAACTGGGACATCCCATTGTGTAGACAGCCATGTCTAACAGAAAAGTGGATAGAGGGGATGATACACTATGATATGTGTACTACTATATAAAGCTAACGTCAGTCCTGTTCAAACTTTAAAATGTATGACATCCGTGTCGTTTCAAGCTCCAATGGTCATGACACGATGGGTTAACAATCTTTTTTTGGGACAACACAGCAGACTCTAATCCCCATAACTATCATTACATGATATTACAGGCAGATGACAACAGAATAAGGACCACCATCTGGTTTTTGAACTAATTTTTGAGGGGTTGTTCTCTCTCTCTATGAACTTCACATTCCTTTGTGTCAATCTCAATCCAAAGTTTGCTTGGTTCTTCTTTTGCAATTTTTTAAAAGTCTATTTTATAGACTTGGGTGAGAAATTAGCTAACTAGAGATTAGCATATGCAACCTGCACCCAAATTAGTACCTCACTAACCAGTTGGCCAGTTACTTTAAAGGTTCTAATCAACTTGACTTTAGTGTACTAGTATGTGCTCAGGCAATAAAGACTGCTTTTTTGCTTCTAATATGTCAAGTAGGCGGCAAAAATGAAAGTTTCAGCAGCCACTAAAGAAGCAAAAATGACAGTTTGCAGGCTGCTACATCCTCCTTCTGTCAATAAAATGGTGTCTTTGGCTCTTTGTGATGTCCTGATTTTTGCATAGAACAAAAGAAGCACTGTTACTCAGTTTTGTGCATCAGATACTATGTTTTTTGCATGTGTTGAAGATGCAGTAGGAATGCTGCTGCTGCTCTATGCAAATGTGACTATGTCGTAATTTTTCGGCTCATTTGGCAAAATGTGTCTGGGAAATTCGAATATTATGCAGATAGTGATATGAGGAGGATGGCTGCTGAAAAACCACAAGAGCAGCAGCAGCAACAGTAGCAGCAGCACCCTTTTCAAAGTCTAAAAAAGCATAAGGAAGTGAGTCTCATTGACATATTTAGATCCACTTTGAAGATTACTACTCTGATACTAGTATGTATTTGACAGTACATGCTACTGTATTCCAGGCACTTGGAAGATTGGAAAGTTCTTGGAAAGCAATCTTGGGATGAGAGAATGTTCCATATTCAAAGGAGTGTAAGGATGTCAATTGAATACCAAATCAGAATAAAAAGTGGCCAGTAGCATAGTGTAGTCCATTTTCTCGGTTACAAATTGGTGCCCATATTGTGGAAGTAGCAAAAAAAGGGAACACAGTGCTCCTCTCATCCTGTATTCCGATGCAACCCTTTTTCGAGTTCAGCCTTTCCTTTGCTGATACATACTAGAGCTTCAGAGTTTTCCATGTTCCCAAGGGAGAAAAGTGAAAGCGAAGCTTTATCAAATTGACTGTTGCCAAATGCTCGGCTCCTGACTGCAAAGAAGGAAAACGTTAGGGAATAAAATAAGTGGACAACGGTGTTCACCAAAAGAGTAATTTTGTTAAAATATATTTAGTTAGACGCCGGGGATCGAACCGGGGCCTCCCCGGTGACAGGTCAACGTGGTTTCCATTGGACTACCACGTCATACTAGATATGATCTATATGATCCAAAGGACAAAAGGACAGATAGATAGAGTGGACAATAACAAAAAGACCATTTTTCATCCTCTCCTCCTCCATAATCCCAGATCTTTAATGATGGTTGATAGGCTGTCATAGATAGCCATGAATAATGCAACTTTTCATTGGATGTCCTCCTCCTCTACCACAATAGAGTTCAGCAGCAGTTGGGAATGATGATGGCTACTTTCCAAGAAAGCAGCTAACATATCAGTGGAAAGTTTGATACATGGTGGTGCAGCTTCAGTATCAAAATCCCATGGGAAGGTAGTAGCGTCCTCTACTTTTCGCAGCTCCTTTTATATTAAGGATAATCCGGCAGCGGAGGAGCTGCTGCTGCCATAGCCCAAAACTTTGCCAATCTAGGAACTGGAGCTCCGTCACTTGGAAAACTTGGGAAGAAGAAAGTGTATATGGGATAGAAGCAGTAGCAGCAGCCAAACTCGTCCGTCATAAAGTAAAATGCACTCGCTCAACTTTGTAAGGCAAAGGGAAAAGTTTTTGCGAGACCACCTTATATTCAACCCTTTTACACGCTCCGATATTGTCTCTCTCTAGACTCTCTCTGGAGTTCCTTTAGGGCGGTAATTGAATCAACCATCCAATATTCTGGCAGAACCAAAAATTCCCCAGCTTTTCTTTATTTCCTTTATCTTCCTTCTATTCTGGGCAAAATTGTGTCCAAGTTTTTTAAAGGGACTCTTCTTTCCTTCTACAGAAAGGAATAGGAAACCAAAATAAATGGTTGGCTGTCTGATTCTTAAAGAAACCACATTTGTATGAAATGACAGAAATCAATTGTAGAAAGCACTAGTGGAAAGTGAGAGGAAATGAGGTCCTATTGGCCTTCCCAACTACTCCTGCCATCTCCACTCGTAGCTTTACTCCTTTTTCTAGCCGAGGAAAATCTCAGGAAATGACGGTGGAGAAGATCATTCTTGGTCCAAGAAGGGCAATTTCTTGCTCTTAATTGCTCCTTTCTAAGAGTCTTTCAAGTACTATCAAAAGGAGTTTCCAGAGTAGTGCACTGGCAACTCTGCTGGGGAGAGTGGAAAATTATCAACTTTTTCCCATCTATCTTGGCCCTGGTGGCATTCGATTGGTCATCCTATTGACGATAACTGAAGCACCCCTAAAAAAATTTCTTTTTACAGGTCTTTTGTAATGGAAATCATCAAAGAATCTTCTACACTTTGTCACGAGTAAAGCTTCTGAAGATGGCAGAGTGTTTAGAAATCACCCTAACAACACTCTCACCTAACTTTTACTGAGCTTTATGGTATGAAGTTGTTGGGGTAATTTTTTCAACGAGACATTTTTGATGATTTCCAAACACTGTATGTGAAAGTACTTTGCTGTTTTTATGTGATCTTCTGATGATGGTTAGTGGACTGTAGTGTAGAGTACGTTGACTTCCGGAAAACCTTATGGGGACTCTTATGTGTCCACGCTTTGCTCCTCAGCTATCCATCCAAGTCCCGGATGCAGTCCGAGTAATGTATTCCAGAGTAGCAGAGATGCTTCGGCTACCACTATGCTGGGGAAGCAGAACTGTAACGCAAAGAAGTGCTCATGATGATGATGTGCAAGCAACACGCGACTTTGCGACACTAATGGATAGAGCTCTCTACTCACCAGCAGCAATATGGCTACATAAACAAATACATCATACCAAAACGTCAAAAAAGACCATGGCATCCATTATCAAAAAAAGCCAAAAATTTTTTTTTTCTTTTTGGTAATTTCCAAACAATAAGACGTAGAAAGCTTCCCAATTGATTTTGGGGGGCAAATGTCATTTTCTATTATTGCTCTTTGGCTAGCAAATCAGGTCAAATCTGACATGTGAATATTGATCCTGAGATTTCATGTGTGGGGCACATATGTTGGACGATTACTTTAGTTCCACTATTGACATCCTTGTGGCCCCACCCCTTTGATTGAATTATGATACATCAAAACACATCACTTAGACTTCGTTATGTTGTTTTTTGCTGCAGTTTTGACACTTGAGTAATAACCACTTATCAAATTACTTTATGTACTTTCTATCTGCGTTCTATCAAACCAAAAGAATTGAAAGTTCGTTATTAAAAGCACTTTGGTTTGTCATGATAGTGCGCATTCCAAAGGTAATGAAGGTTGGAAGACCAAAATGACCATATTCTGCAAAGCTAATGCATCTTGATGAAGGATAGCATAACGTCCACCCTCCTCTCGGAATCTTGGATTAGCGAACAATAGAGACCCCTTGTCATATCCCTTTGAGCGATATGATAGGGTCAGAGTCCTCCTCGTATTTGTATACCATACTGTTGTAACCATGTACTTACCTCTTCCACAATAATCTTTACAATACTTACAAATTAAAAACTTATTTGAAATCTACAATTGCATTTTTGGCTATAAGCGGAAATTTGGTGGTTTATTGAATAGTGTCTTTAGCTTAGGGGAGGATCAATATGAGGTAGTAGTGCAGAGCACAACAGGCATCATTGCATTTCAATCTGTCATGTCATGTGATGGTTTTCGAATGCATAGAAAACATGAAAAAACAGTTGCGGGTTGTGCCATAAAATGGTAGGATAGCTCTAGCTTCAAGAGCCCCCTGTCGCTGTTTGAATGATGGCGATCATTTTGACTCCAGCAACTCAAGAGTAGTGAGCAATGTTGTATATGTGATGCTTCTTCTCTTTTGAAAGCCACCGCTCTGCTGCTGACTATGAAGCTTCATCTGCTCATGAATAATTCCAAAATGTCGTCGATATCATAGCCCATAGTACTACAATTCAAGCTACAAAAGACACCAAAAGTGCAAAACTCAGGTGCCTATTAGGTTGTCAAACCTTAATATTTCATCTACTAATGTCACATAAAAAGCTCAATGACAACAAAAGTCATTAATTAAGTCTAAATTACCCACTTTAATGGGACACTCTATTTTTTGGCTAAAGAAGTTTTCTACTGAAAAGGTTCTACTCCTCCCTCTGTTTGTTTATAAATAGTTTAAACAGTCACTTCAAAGGCTATTTTCCCCCCTCTACGTGGCTTTCTCATGAGAAACAATGTGACAAAATTGATTATGAAGTTTGTTCCCTTCTTCTTCTCCCTTCCTCTAAATCTGAGACTTACTCTCTTGACAGAGTTGAAAGAAGTGGAAGAAGCAGAAAGTTGAAACTTTGTTTGTTGGCAGAGGGATTAAAGTGTGACATTTTTATCACGGCTAGGGTAATTTAAAAATGTGAAACAGTGAGTAATCGTCCCTTATGTTATTATGAAGGGATGGAGCCGAGCATAAATGTCAATGATCCTAGAAGCTAGAAAGCAGTAGCAGTGCTGATGTTGATCTATCACCTTTAAAGTCTGTCATTATTCAACTTGACTTTCCAAGACTTTTCAGCTTCTTGCCACTTCTATTACTTACTCTGTCTAAGAAATTGCAATTATCTGTGTACAAAATCTAAGGAAAATGAATGTTGGAGGTGTTAGAAATATGGCCTAATTTCATGTTTATTTGCGATTTGTCCAAGCGTTTCCTGTGCTACTGCTTCTGTATGTGACTTGACAAAAATGTTTACAGCAGGAAATTGAACAGAAACTTTCTTGAAAGCAGAATTGGAAGTGACATTTGAAAAAAAAGTTGAAGACATTAGCTGAGAAGGCCCATCATGCTATTCACACGCAATGTTGATTGGTAGAATGCATGTGGATAATTTGATGTCAACCACATAAAGTTGGCGTTCAACGCCCCAAACTATGTTTCAAGCAGAGTGCAAACCGCCTCCAAATTACAGGCTAAACTATGCCGCAAAGTTGACTTTAATTGAGCGCCCCTGTGCCGTCTGAACGAACCTGAGTTTTTGAAACTATGACACTACTTAGATATTGTCAAGACAGAGTTAGACAACTTTAACACTCTGCTTACTTTTTTAAAACAGCTAAAATTGTATCAACATTTTTTTTTAGGTTTGGTACAATTTTAGCTGAATTTGAGAAGCTATCTAACTCTTCCTAGACAATACACTACTCTAATGTGTAAGGAAGGCTGCTTGAAGTAAAAAAAGAGTGAGATGTTTCTTCTCAGCATCATGACGGAGCAATTTTCACAGATATGTATTTGTGTTCAGACATTTTTTGAGATAAGAGAGGACCAAGAATGCAACAGCAGCATTATAGCTGTACCAAAAGGTTAAAGATGTGTTTTCAAGGCTCTGTCTCATGAGGGTTAGAGGGTCAGACCTAATTGATAGGTGAAGATGTTCCAACTCTTTTTTTTATGAGTGAAGGCCAATTAGCAATTTTGATTTTCAAAGAGAGTGGTAAATTTCCGTTAGTAGGGTAACACCAAATTACAATTACTATGTCATCTTCAGCTTCAGTGTTTGAAAAAACTCAAAAAGTATTTTTTTTTCTTGAGAAGAGGAATATTTATGATTCCGAAATGTATTTACACTTGGCTCTCAGCTCAAATTCAACAGATAGTAGCATCTGCACAGTGCATCCTGACTCTGCTTTTTGAATGAGATTTACTGCTTGTCATGTCACGCGCATTTGTCAACCTTTTTCTGCCAATTTGATACACTTCTTAATAGACGATGATGACCATGTAGGCTTGCTGCCTCAAGGCAGATTCTGGAGACTTTTGAAAGACACAAAAGGAGGTCCAAAGAGGAGGGACAAAAGGCAAGGCACGTGGAAGAATATTTGTCATCTTCTTTAATTGGTAGTCTAGCAGGGTAGCAATTATGAAGATTATGAAGTATGAAATCTTGCCTTGATTATTATTCCATAAAAGCAGTGGACACTTGCCAACTCATCTCAGATATCTCAGAGGCTAGCTAGCAGAAAAACGAGAGATTTTTATCACTCAGACACTCAAGATGATGATGACCTTTCATGATTCATTTTACAAGAAAAATCCTTACTTTTTTTAAAAGTTTTAGAGTCCAAAAACTGACGGTTGGAAAAAAATTCTTTTTGCACAACCCAAGGATTCACTGTGTTTGAAAATCTCTATAAATTCAATATAATGTCAAATGTGCAAGGATTCAGCATCATCAAAGTAAAATTTTCCCAACTCAACTCTTCATGATTGGGATTTCTTTTTTTATTCTATCAGATGATGATGACTGTGAATCTTTTTGGGACGTCATCAGCTCCTCCACGATTCGTTTTTCCATTGTGCATCAAAAGAGCTTGTCGTATAGCCCCCTTCTTCTTCTGATGCTATAGCTAGAACTCTCCTGCCTCCTAGCTCTCTTAGATATTAGATATGAATGTGATGTGTCTGTATATGGTATTGATTGTGTGTCTTCTTCTAGCCATCACCGCCAATGCTGCTGCTGCCTCGCTGCCTCTGCTGTTTCTCACACTGTCATGCTCTCTTGTGCCATAATGGCAACACAAAAACACTATGTATCAGCTGGAAAAAATGAAATAAATTCAAAAGTCTTCTCTTCAGGTGACATAATACACAGTTTGAAATGCTATCAAGCATACTACCCACATAATTGAAAAGCGTGACAATTGTTATGCTTAGCTGAGCTAAAAATTCAATTAGACGTTTCAATTTTTTGATGTGCATGGTGACACTTTATGTTAGTCATGCACAGTGTTTAAAAAATCATCCAAAAAAGTCGTATTTTATTACTCTGTATGGCATCTCATGTAGACAGTTTTGAAAAGAAAAAGTAAGTACATAATTGTTATTTTTGGCAAGAAAAAAAATGAGATAATTTTGATCATTTTCAATGACTGTGTAGGAAACAGTTTTAAAAGGCAAATGTAGAAGAGGTCTTTTTTATTGAGTTCATGATTCAGAGTCACGTTTCCTTTGGCTTCTTGTCTGGTAGAGAGTAGTAGTCTGAAGGAGGCACAAATGTCGCAATGAAAATCAATTGTACAGTATATAGTTTTTGCATTGAAGTAGCAACCACTACAAAGTCATCAAGTAGCACATTAATCATAACCTAGCAAAAAAGATACTGTGACAATTGAAGTAAATGATATGACTATGGTGAGAACTGTGAATCAATCGAGACACTGATGAGATTAGGAAATGACCAAGTCACTGTCAAATAGTTTCAAAGACTAAGAAGAACCCTCTGAGGGAACTAAAGAAAAGGAATTGATTTCAAAATGGTTTTGTTGAAGATGAAGGTAAATGTTTAGAAAACCTCCTCCACTATTTCCTGTCATCGTGGTGAGCCAAATATGAGAGTGTGTCATATGAATTTTCTCTTTTGCTTTGCAGGTTGTGAATGTCACTGGTCGGGGGGTCATGCAAAAAGCTGAGCCTGAGCAGTCTGATGAGGTTGAAATCATCGGTTCTGCTAAATCCAGACTACAGCAGGCATTCTATTCTGGGTTCCACGATCCATCATTGACAGTAGAATGTGGTAGTGGTGAAGCGAGAAGCTTGGCAGGAAATAATCATGTGCACCAATGCAAAACAGGTCCTGGAGAAGCAAAGATATAAAGAAAACCCTTCTTCGGGCTTCTCTATGGGTTTTCACGGCTTATTAAACGCGGCATGAGGTCTTCTGTCACATAATAGAAAGTCACAGTGGTCAAGCTGCGCCGTACAAGATCCTTCACTGGAAAAGCATTGTCAAACCACGTGTTGTCGAGGAATTTTGTAGATCTAAATCTAAATGAACAAAAGAAGAAAGAAGAGTTTGTCTATTCGAAACCTCATCTTACATCTATTAGTGATATTGGTTTGTCTTCTGTGCCAGGAAAGTACACTACTCCCTTTTAATGTAGACTTTTTCAGCTTAGGGTGCCCGATGACTGCCTCCCAAGCCTCATTTGTCCCAGCAAGAAGCCGATTTTTGTCATTTTCAGTGGTGAGTGATTCATAGTGATCCGTGGTGAGTCCAATAGTGACCGTTAAGTGGTCTTGTATCCTCTTTTCGATCCCCTATCTTTACCTTCTGGCTTCTCCAAAAGACAGATGAACAACAAGTCCATCTATTTTCGGTTTTGTCAGGGTTTTTTGTATGTTGGGTGGCCATGAATTTAATCATCGTTTTCTGGTTCTTGTTACACATAAAACATTGCATGTTGTCTACAGAGGGTCTTGGCTTCAGGTTTGATTTAAAATTGCATAGATATTATTGGTAGTAAATGTCTAATTCCTAAATGAGAATTGGAGAGGAGAAACAAGAAATGATTGTATGAGAGCTTTTGGAATTAGCTTTGTAATCAACCTTTGAATCAAGTGTCTTTGGGATTTGGAGAAAAGTTGCCTAAAAGAAGGAAGTGTGATTGAATGGATCATCTAACCAATGGAACTTTCGTAAGTTACGGATCAATCAGTTTGAAAGGACACTCCTCAGAGGAGAGCGTGCGTCATTGGGAAACAAGATTGTTGATACATAACATAACCAAAAAAAGATTCAGAATTGAATCAAAGTCAGTGTAATCAAATGAAAGTCAAGCTGATGAATGGCAATTCAATCTAAAAAATGGAAAATTGTTTCCCTAAGACCCCAGGATGCGTCATTTGGGGAGCACTAAGCAGTATGTCAAAAAAAAAAACATTCAGGAAATAATCCCATAATAAAAAGATGAAAAAGTCGTCGCGACTTTCGGTCTCTCGACCTTCAGAGGGTGACAAATTTTTCACGCCTCCTTACATTTCCCGGATATCATCTTTCCCCAAGTTTTAAAGGGGGGAATTCTATAGCTGAAAAAGCAATGATGCCGGCTGCGGTGTAGCTCAGTCTCGGCCAAGCATGAAATAGTGTATAGAGTCTCGCGTGGCCTCCGTTTTTCCCTAAGGGCAAGTGTCGTCTGACTTTAAAGCAACTCAGGAGAGGAGTAGCAAGAAACTTTTACGATTCTAAAATGTCAAAGATTTTTGCTAGCCTGGCATGGCCATGTATAAAGACGCTCATTAACGACTTGTGTTTATATCATGCTGTACTATTATTACCCGCCTGCACTTCCCCCTTTTCCTACTCTCTTAGGCAGTCACCTATTAAGCACTTTTGCATTGATTGCTATCACAGACGCTGCTCCACGCCAGTTGCACATCATTACTTACTTAGAAACAAATGTGGTAAACAAAGTAAAGATCGTTCCAGTACATAATAAATTGTAGTCTTGCGCCACATAACATTGTTTGAAAATTACCCAAAATATATCATTGTATATTTCTTTTCATTGTATATTTCAATTTGTTGTCAAATGAGATCGTTTTGAGTGATTTGTCAAGACTGTGACATTCTTGGTGAATGGGATTAGGTCTCATCACGTTTTTCTTTTGAAGGGTAAACGTCTGCTTGTCTCGTTTGCTGATGCTGTTAGCTGTCGTCATTAAGAAGATGGAAAGCAAGGGTGCCAATTGTTGTCATCTTCATCATCACTGCATCAGTCCAAGCATCGCCATGTGGCACCATTTGTTAGGTTAGGACTCTAGAGCTGGGAGGAGGAAGAAAACAGTTATGGCTTCTAATCTAGGGTGTCATAAAATTATGAAGCTGTTATATGCATGCCAGTCTCTCTAGACATTTGCATTCCATCCCAGTAGAATATTGGCAATCACATTTTTTAACACTTGACCACTGTTTGATTTGGGATGTAAAGTCGTCAAATGTGACGAGGGACATTACTTAGGCTCAGTAGGAGGCCAGATGATACCTTAAGAGTGTTTCAAAATCCGCAAAAAAGTCTCATTGTAATGTTGTATGTAAATTGAAACTTTTTTAGGCAAATTCAAACACTGTTAAATGGCGTAGACATTGGTATGTATCTGATATATCAGCAGTAATTTGAAGGTATAAGAAATGTATAGAGAAATCTAGTGGCTAACCTCCCTCCCACTCAATATCGTGTCCCTAAATCATGGGTGGCAATAAATCGTCCCAATATTTATTTCTGGCAGCTCGGATTCTCTGGATTCAGGAGCAGCAGAAATGGTAGATGACCAAATAGGGAGTAGACTCACTCACTCCGGAGGAGCATTATTGATGTACTCCTGGTGATTATTTTTCAACTTTCCCTCAAAATTTTGCCCATATGGCAAGTATTGCCAACAGAATGTACAGTATAAATTGGAGTGACACCAAAGAGTGACCGGAGGCAGCAGCAGAGCCATTTTCCCATGTCCACTTTATGTTATGTCAATTATTCCAGTGGAATATGGAAGCAAGCTTTACTGCAGCAGTCTGTGTTCCCCTTACTTTTTCAGACTCTGAGTCTTCTCCACAAAAAGAAGCCCGAGGATTCAATTCAGGTAGTAATGAGATAACCATATTCACACATGTTGCCATTTCTTTCTTAGCTTAGCAACTCCCCTCAAAGGGAGTAAATCCTCTGTCTTTTCACATTTAGTAGTACCATTGTTTGTCCAATCCAATTCAAAGCCTTCTGACAAAAGACCCAAACAAAATGAAATTGAAGACTAAGCGAAAAGGTCAATTCTTTTCCTGCCTATCTTTAGAAAACCTGAGCAAAACAGCATCAACAGAAACTCCACTTTTCTGACCTCTTCACAGTGTTTGAAAATTACCAGAAAGAGTCTCATTTGCTGATGACAACTTTGCTACTTGAACATTGAAAATTAAAAAGTGTCAGTAAAACTAGAAGATAATTTTGGTGATTTTCCAACACTGTGACGGTCGAACTCTTCTTTGAGATGAGAAGAAGAAGGACTTTGAGAGTAGGACGACTGAGGAGGATCTGAGGAAGAAGAAGAGCCAAGTATACAACAAAGGATCCTAATGCAGACCTCTCACGCGACACTGCAGCACTTCTGTTCCTTCTTTAGTCCTGCTTTTACTGCTAAGCTGAATAGGAAAAATGCCAACAAAACTAGTAAAGTACAGAAGACTACAGATCAGCAGCAGATGTTTGATCATGGCTTCTTTTTTTCATTATTGAGCTTGTTTATGTACGCTAGAGTCCACCTGGATTCTCCTATAAAACAAGTTTATGGCTCATTATCAGCACCACCATATACATAAATACCATGTAGGTTTGACTATCCAACATCATGAGAAGAACCGAGGAAAAGAAGAATACCAAAAAACCTTTCCTTTGATAAAGATCCGAATGGCAGCGCGAGAGCAATTTTCGAGTAGGAATAACCATGAAACCCGTGCTTGGTCGTTCTTTATCATTTTACGCCCATTGCCTACTTTGGGGGTAATTTCTAGCAAACAATAATCCCCACAAAAGGCAGATGAGTTTCCTCTACATTTTTCCAGATTATCATCTTTCTCTGCCAACGAAATGTTCCAAGGACTTAGAAGTTTTTAAAACGATGTTCTGATTTTCTTTTTGAAATTCCATGGGCATCGGAAGTCAAAGAAGAAGTGATAATCTGCGGCAATCGAATTAGCGTGGAACCACAATGACTTTTGAGCCTTTCTCTAATGATTTGCATGGATGTGAATTGGCTTGTCGCAAAGCCGCAAGATTCACACCATCATTAGCATTCACCACAACACAGATCATCATCACAGCATAACACGGCCGTGTAGTACTTCACACTGAACTACACAGCAGAGTCAACCCCCATAATTACGTATTTATCACTTTTATGCAAAGACGATGGAAAAATAGGGCGTGACCTTTTGTTTTCTCCAACACTGAAGCTGAAACTATGATCACGCAGCTTAGCTCAGCGCATTCTCTATGCTCACCCAAAATCATCATCAAGAAGTGACTTCTTGCGTGTCTTCAATACCCCCCAAAGAATTCCATGAAAGAAAAACATGTGGGTGACACTCACAAAAAAGTCTGAAAAATATCATTTTTCTTGTAGAAACTTTTCAGACTTTTTAGTATTCTAAGACGACTTCTACTTCCGAAATTACGAGAGATGCAAAGGATAATGGATCATTGTTTGATTCCAGATCTCGTAGATCGAATTACTGTGTGACAAAGCCGCAGTTTAGAAGTAGTAGCCATCAAATCAGAATTATATTGGCCATTAAAAGAATCCTTTAGTCCTCGGAGAATGGCCACTTGGATGGCCAATTTGTGTCCCCCTGGAGTAGTCTCGAGAGTAGCAGTAGCAAACGTGTCAGAAAGCTTATTTACAGCTCCTTTCTTCGCGGACGTTGCTGCTGCTACGTCTGCGATACATCGCCTGCTGAATACAGAAACAGCCAGAGACAACTTATTGGTCTTTGCTACCCCCATCACACTGTGGAAAAATCACTCGAAAAGTCTCATTTGAAACTTTTCCCGTTTTGTTGACAAAAACGGGTCGAGTTTTGGTAAAAGTCAGCTGTTGAATAGGACAAACTTTGGAAAATCAAAAAGGCGCGAAATTTCAAAATTGGTGATTTGCCCGTGCAGAGTTGTTTTTGAGTGATTTTCAAATCTGTTAATTCTTGGAACTTGGAAGTAAAGTCTTGAAAAGAGAGATCAAATATCGTGGAAGTAATTAATTAATTTGCTTGCGTAGCAGCCCGTGAATGTTGGATTTTATCGACGACAAGTGGATCGCGTGACAAATTGCAAGATGATCAGCCGGCCGTAGAAAATCTTAAAGCTTGTCATCTGAGGGTGGCAAAAAAAGCGTTGAACTACATGCAAATATCGACAAAAGCTTTAGACAATTTTCTGAAGTCTTCTTCTTCGTCTTCATGCCTCTTTGGCCACACTTACAATTCTAATTGTCGCGTCAAAAGTTGCCAACCGTCGGTTGCTGACAGGCATGCAAGAATTAGAATCACTTCAATGACCATACTAATGAATCACATATTCACAAATACGAGAAACAGTCCGTGAATTACTGGATTAGTATGATGAAATGAATCGATCATTACAATCAATTGGTGCAGTGCACAACTTTCCAATTTTCACACCAATTGTGCTCGAAAATAAACGAGACTTTTTAGTAATTTTCCATTATGTGGAATTTTGAAGCATTTTCATCTGCCATGATATACTAATGGCAATCCATTTAGTGCTGAAAAATGCAACTGTATATGGACAAGGAAGGTATGCATTTCTCCCATATACCCATTTGTCATATATGGAAAATCGTCAGCGTCGTCATTATGGAAAGTGCTGAAAGTTCAAGGTAGCAAAGAGTCTGAAAGCTTCAGTAAATACAAGTCGAGTAGTGTCATGATGGGGAATTTGTTTAGGTAGTGACAGACACAAGTTTTGGATTTTGACGAAGCCAACTCAGCGGGAAAAGTAGTCTTTGCATATAGTAGTGGAAGACACGACGAAAATCATCGTTAAGAACTGACTCTAGCTGGCACCTTGGGGAGCACCTTCCATAATCCATAATAGGGTGGGGTCAATGAATTGCAAGTAGCTCCACAGCAGCCTACAAGACTTTAGAGAAGCTGGAGACACACTCAAACACAGAAACAATATCTTGTGAGCTGGCACAGGTAGATCAAATAGCATGGAACTAATTATTTTATTCAAGTTCTCACAGAAAGAATTCGTAGTTTGCTTGCTAACAAGACAGATGTTCACTCTTCAGTACATTCGTCTTCACCTACAGATACCTCTTCAAAATGATGAGTTGTCGTGTGACTTGTGTCTCAGGTGTGTCTTTTTTATGAGATTCATAAGAATTCATGCATGTAAAAAGCCTACACTAAAGAGGTTTTAAAATCTTGTATATATTGGCAAGATGACGTTTATGTTTTAATCAAAAAAAAAAAAAAAATCAAGAGGATTTCTTAAAAGAATTGTTCTGAAAAGTGAACGTAAAATAAAATTCCTAGCGTCCTCGGCCCTTCGGGCCTCGGTCGATCCGCTTTGAAAATTGCCAATTATTTTAGCTAATTTCTCCTAAACGAACAACGTAAGAAATCTTGAGTAACGAGACAGGATTTTTGTCCATATACGTCAAAGACAACTCGAAGTCGGCATCATTTCCGAGGCCACCTTGAGACTGCTGCCTGGTTGAAGCCTAGAACGTGATTAACTCTGCCCTAACGTTGAACGCTAGATGGCTAAAGCCTCCTCACAGGCATTTAAGGCAATTTGCAAACCATACCGACACGAGAGGAGACGTGTCAAGAGCAAATATTTCTGCTCTGGCTTTACTACGCTACGATATAGCAAAGTGTTTTTTGGTCCTAAAATGCCTCACAATTGTTACCCCTTTGACCACTTAAAAAAACAAGCTGAAATCAGCTGACTTCAGCTGATTTCATTTGATTTTTCCAGGCTAGTTTTTCAGCTTGTTTTCATGATGCTTTTAAATTCTTTTTTGATTATGATTCATTTTGAGAATGAAATTAGCACAGTGCGCAAATACTAAACGTCATGGCAATAAAATTCTCCTCAAGTGAAATTCTTGGAGGATCACTTTTCATGCTTCAAGATGAGCAGTTTTAAATGCCCATGGCATCGTAATGAGCCCAACGTCAAGCCGGCTTTTTACGGATGTCTTGAGCTATGCCTTCTCTCCTCCTGCATTCACTTCTGAGCTGGAAAATTGTTGAGCTGTCACCTTCAGAGGGAACTCCAGTCATCTGACCTAATCTTTTTAAAAGACTTCGGCCCAGTTAGATTATGTGCTTTACTTACGTCTTACATCGCATTCCTCATCTTAATGGCCCAGGCTTGAATGTGTCATACTGAATAGTGAATGACCTACAGTCACTATACTCTCATCCATTCATTCCCTTCTTAGTATGTACACAATGTTGGAAAATCCTTCAAAATGGCTCATTTTAGAAACAAATTTTTAGTTTGTTTTATTAGTCAAAAATCAACGATTTGGGCCAATTTTTGGTGGACAAAAAGAATTTTGGGCTGATTTTGAAACACCTTGAGCTACTGATAAATCTGACCTACAGTGCAGTTTGAAGAAGAAAAATTCTAAGAGCTTTTGAAACTTTTTTAAGGGTTGCAAAATTTTTCTATTTTAATTTTTGTAAAGATGGCTGTACTTTCTATAGGGACTTTAGTTTCCATTTGTTGGCTTTTTTCAAACATCACTTTAATTCCATGTCGGGTTCTTTTCTACTATTGCTCTGGTGGCTAAGAAGACGTGAAAACATGTGTTCAGTGCATTGTCCACTGGACAAGATAGAATGTCGCGATAAGCAAAGAAGCCATGCCCCCTAGCTGTCACTCGTGTCCACTTTTCCCAGATGGAATCTATGCCCTAAATAGTGACTTATGTGGGAGATTTTACAAATCTTGCTGCTGCTCTCTTCCCCCCATTTTCTGTTATTATGGGGGCGTAAGTGCCCAGAATAAACTTTGCTCAACAAAGTCACTTTGAGTCACTCAAAACTATTTCTAAAAGGACCCACAAAAAAGGTCAAAACCATTTTTTTTCAAAACTGATTCTGCCTTTGAGCCGGTATCATTTCGTTCGCTGTCCGAACTGAGATAATTTTCTCAGCATTTAGACTTGACCAAAATGCATCCAATTAATCTTGCTGTATTGGAAAATTGTAATCTGAGTAAACAATGAAAGCTTTGAAGAGGAGTTCTGAAACTCAATTTATTCAGCAGATTCAGCTGAATTCATTGATGACCAGCGGAGCGTATGTCAACTCCTGCTCAGCTACCTGCTGAGTTTCCCAACCTTAAAATCTTGTCAAGTTCTCAGTGCCAACAGCAGTAAAGACGGAAAGCGGAGCGAAGCCAGGCCATTTGCAGTGTGCACGTGTCAACTGAGAAAAAACCTATTTATTGCTGGCACGAGCCATCGGCCAGAACGGATCCAATTCACGGACGTCCAAGAACTCCAAGAAGAAAAGCCAAAATTGAATTGGAGATAAGCTTGAATGACAGTCAACTCGACGGGACATGAAAAATGTCACAATACAATCAAGCAACGTGTGGTCAAAACATTCTTACCTTCTACAAAGTGGACAAATAATGTGTAGAAGCTACTCTAAAAGCCTAATAGCTCAGCAATCTACAGATGTCATCTAAACGGGTGTCCGCACTTTCTGCTTTTGTGCTGACGTCCTACAACGAGATTCCAGATCAGCAATTTCGCCTTAAAAGTCAAGACATCAATAATTCAGCTCTAATATTTGTTACATTCATACAAAATTTCTCCTACCATCAATTTTAGCGGAGCAACCGAGGCCCGAATGTGACAGTTGCGAAGTTTCATAGCAAAAACTTTTGAATTTTTTCAAGCAAATGTAGAGTGGGTAACAGAAGGAATAAATTGTCTTGTCTTGTTTGAGATTGACTTTTTTTGTGGTCCTGAATTAGAATAGTAACAAGCTATGGGGGACCCCAAGTCGGTAAAGTCCATCAAAGGGGGACCTGACCTTATAAAAGCTAATGCAAATGGAAAACTGGTCATGAAACGACGAAGCAGTTGTGTCTCCTAGGTAAATTCGAAAGAAATTCGGTTTCCTTGGGTTTTCTTAGCAGGGGGGGACTTGATTATTATTCAGGAATTGAAAATGTGGCGATTTTCAATGCTGTCATCTATCGTAGTCTCTGGCTGGCAAGTGGCATGCCAGTGCCACCGTGAGCAGCCGTATGCCATGTCGAATGGAAGCTCTGGGCTCACCCCGGGGGTGTGGCACGTACGTGACACATGGCCCCATCCAGCAGCCAAGACAGAAAAACAAAATGGAAGCCTCTCCGGGAGGCCTCCTACCTAAGGTTGTCAACAGTAGACCTCTCGTTCATTGAGTATTGTGCCAAAAGTCACAACTTTTCAAAGTCTTAAAAATGGAAATTATTTTCTGTGAAAATGACACCTGCCAGTGAAAACCAAGAGAGCCTAGGGTTGCTACTACTGCCTAGAGGATATATAAAGACATTTTGACCGCATTTTTACCCAATAAAAAGTCTTTGTGGACAAAGAAAAGAATGAAGAGAAAATGGTAAGCCTTAGGAAACGTTGGACGAAAAAAAGGTGAATTGATGAGGTCTGAAAAGGAGCTGCTGCTTGTGCTATGGGAGTCTGGAATAGTGCAGCAGTAGAGCTTGAGTCATGACAGAGACAGATTCGGGTCTCGCGTCAAGCGAGAGAAGAAGAAGAAGGCGAAGCTGGCGAGAAAGCGACTAGTGCAGCTTGATTGGGAACTTTTAGAGATGTGCTATAGCTCTACTACTACTACTACCTGAACTGCTCTTCTGGTCGGAATTGGGGTCCAAAGGAGATCGATGGAGCTGACAAATGGAAGGGCCGTGACGGCTCTTCAAGCTCCTTACAAGAAAATGGCCTAATGTGAATCCATCCCTATATCCATACTTTTCACTTTGTCTCTATGTCTGGTAGATTTTCATACCCCACTGTAAAATTTTGATTTGGAATGTTTTGAGTCAGGCATTCCTTTCATAATTTAAGGTTTTTCCTCCCCATAGTATAATTTGAATTTTCATCATTTCCCGCCACTTCTAAAAACGATTATCTATTGTATTTTAACATCAGTAACTTTGAGTAAAAATACGTAGGGGTCCAAAGTTGGAAGGCTATGCATTTGCCAACTTTGGATATTCGAGTGGAACAGAAGGGGAATCTCCATGTGAAGTAGGACTTTTTTAGTGAAGGGACAAATCTGGTCCTCAAAT
>LT727893.1:1061282-1097812 GCA_900157175.1 Oithona nana
TTTCATCGTTTCCCGCCACTTCTAAAAACGAGTATGTATTGTATTTTAACATGAGTTACTTTGAGTAATCACTGATTTTTAAACCTGTTCTAATCGTGGTAAACGTTCAAACTATATATCAATTATATATCAATATAATTAAAGAAATATTTTGAAACCTTCACAATATTACTGAAAAGAATAACAACATTTTCTTATTGAAATTCCGGTTTATCATAGGAACATTTACGATGTTTTTACATAAGAGACATCTAGCGCTTTCCGCGAAGCGAGTCCTTTATCCCTACTCCACTTCAATCTAGATTGTAGTAGTGGTTATGCAGAGTAGTACATTGGCTTTAAACGGTTTTACAGTATAGTCCATCCATCACTGGCTTCATCATATGGTCCAGCCATCCAGTAGATTGAAGTTTTACTTTTACAAATGAGCGCTTTACGTGATTGAATGCAACTGTCATAGCCTTACCCTAGCAGCGTACTATGTATGGATGGAGAGGGAAAAAAACGAGCATAATAACTCTGTAGCTCTACTGCTACTACTACCAGGTGTGATTAGTATTCCAAAGCTTTAACTGAATGGATTGGCGCTCGTTGAACTTTGCCAAGTGCTAGGTCATCCTTCTAGTCTATAATCCACTTGATTCATAGAGTCATGCTAATGGTCCCCTCTACTGCAAACCGTCCACCAGAAAAAAAGTCCATATTTATTGAAAAATTCCTGATTTGCGGCCAGAATATTAACGAGATATACTTTATATCCCTGGCCAATTCTACCATGAATCAGTGTAGAATGGAAACCAGAATCATTTGAACCAGTTTGATGAGCTGAAATCTTGGTTCTAAATGAACAATCTTCTTGATTTCTTATCTTTTGCATGTATCTCTTAAGGCTTTGCTACAGTATTGGAAAATCCCTCCACAAGTCTCATTTGACTACTTTCTATAAAAGGTAAGACAATTTTGGCCAGTTTTCCACACTGTGGTAGCCCAATATTTTCAATCTCAGGTGGCAACTCAGCAGCTCCTTGTAGAATCCCTAATTGTTCCCATCGTCTTCTGGATGCTGGAAAATCCTCCTAAAAATATTATGTAGGCGTAATTTACACCTCAAGGGAACACCTGCAAAAGCCTAATCATGATGCAGGTGCTAAGTAACTCTTTTCTTTCAACTGCTAGGGTGTAATTGACACTTGACAAATCTCGCACTTGAGCACCACTTATTGGGTCATGAGAAATATTTTGGAGGTGCTGCAGAAGTGTAATCATAAACCGTTCGTGACCATATGTTGCTTTGCCAAGTCTCAGATGTCTTTTGCTTGCTAGCTGCTTGCTACGTTCGGTCGCAGTCCCAAAGGTTAATTGGATTTTGCCGTGGACCTCAGACTCTGCAACCGCAGCAGCCATGAGACCAAAGCGACGCGTGACAAGAGCAGCACTGCTGTGACCAAGCTGCTGGACATGTCATGCCAGCCCATTTTTATTCCTCACTCACTCCATAACTTGGAGTCACACATCCATCCAACAAACACTCGGATTCGCCATTTGGGGGTTTGGGTCACTTGACTGAATTTTGATTTCAAACATTTCTGCAAAACCTTTATTCCTCATTTTATTACCCAAAAGAAGTCAAAAATCAGTTGAATTTTGATACAATGCGTGTGTTTCTCGTGATTTTTGATCGAGAATCGATGATTGTAGGGTTGAGCCCTCTGCTTTTTCATCCTTTTTTGTTTCATTAAGTCTTGAGGGTATTAAAAGTCGTTGAAACTCCTCCCTTGTCCTCCCTGGCACATAGTTGAGTATGAATTGGAAGTATAGAAAAAAGGGTTGTCCAATCCATAGTTCATGGAATGTCTAGGTGTACTGGGTAGGTAACACAGCCGGAGAAGCATAGAGTAGGGTCGGGGGGATAAAAAACGATGACAGTTTTAGGGGTTGGAATCGAGACCGCAGCTACCATGGACTCCGAGCCTGTAATTATGGTTCCAGGAGAGCCACAGACATACACAGAGCAGCAGAAGAGAACCAAGTTGACCGTTTCCCAATAAGTTTAATGCAGTCTTCGTCAACCATACAGTTGCAAACTAGACAGGTTCAAAAAGAGACTTGACTTGACTATCAACAAGACCAGCGCGATTTGAAATAAACGTAGCTCGCTTCGCTCGCAATGTTGCCAAATGAGACTTTTTGAGGAATTTTCCTACATTGTGATTGATTAGGAATTGGAAAAAGACAGAGTTTGACTAGTCTCTCTATAAATATGGTCTCTAAGCATGACCATTTTGCCACCAGTGCAGTCCACTGGTCACTCTCCAAATTCCCGTGACGGATTCAATCCCATTACATCCTCAACGTTTAATTTCCGAGGAATAGCTGCAAAATGATACAAAAATACCATAGCTCTTCATACCGTTACTAACATTTTCCCAAATTACACTACTACCTAGAGGACGCTTCTAACTCCATCCCTGAGGCATCTTCTCGGCAAAGAAGGAAGGAGAAGTAGAAACGTGTCAATTTCAGGAATGGCCAGGACAGGTCAAGGATTGGACATTTCACGAAGTACATACGGAATTTCGGTCCAATTTTTTTTTAAAGTTACCTTGGAATTGAATTTCATTCATTTGAATGTTTTAAATTGTCACATGCTTTAGTTGACAGGTGGGAATATAATAAGGTGAAAAAGAGAGCCATAAAATGGACAAAAAGCGCGCGGATGATCCTTTCCCACGGCCATTCTAAGTTCTATTGAACTGTTGATCAAGACTTTGGATCATCGTTGGCCATAAAACGATCAAGTCTATGGAGGAGCAGGAGTTTGCATGCGAGATGGCAGTTCTTGTGGTTCGCTTCCAAGTTCCAAGCGACAACTACTACCACACCCGACCGAGACAAGCAGCAGCCAAGAAAATTCTGCTGTTGCTCAAAAGATCTTTTGATCTTCTTCAGCAGGGGTTCCTTATTACAAAACTACACAACATCATAACTTTTCTGTACCAGTCTTTTTTATTGGATTCGGGTGCAAATCAATTTAGACAGAATTTCATAATACTGGCACCCTAGCGTTTTTTACATATTTCACTTTATGCGAGAAACAACATTCACAAAATTGGTTGACTCGATGATCACAGTGTTCGAAATAGTCTTTAAAAAGTCTCACTTTCACAGACATTGACTATATGTATTTTCTCTAAGCCAAGTTTACAATTTACATTACAATCGAATTATTTCCTCAAATCTTCGGAAGATTGGTCAAATGAGACAATAATGCCAAAAAATATTTTAAAGACGCTTCGCTCGGTCAGCCTTCGGCTTAGATGAACTGTTTTATGAGAAGATTTTTTTTTGCCAGTTTCTTTTGGTAATTACACAGAAGATGAAGGGTACTAAGCAAATTCATTAAGGAAGTTAGGCTATCAGAAAACCACAAATGATTCATTTCAAGCGCCAAATATTTGACAATGACAAAAATGTTAGCTGCCGCTTTTAAAAGCTTTAGAAGCGCTTGGCGATGTTTCAACAGATGTTGCTTGACTGCTGCATAAAAATGATCCCGAGTTTTTAGCCCGCAGACATGCATTTCAACCAAGTTGCCGTCTTAGTTTGCATGGTTTCTTCTTCATGTCAAAGAATAACTCGTTAAACCTAAGGCCCCCCAAGAAAATAGTTGCCGTGAAAAATGAAGACTTGTCAGTGAAGTCTTTTCATTTTGCGGTTGTCGCCCCCCATATCCCCAACACAAAACGACTATTCTAAGGTGAATAAATAAAAAAAAGTCAAGCAGAGCTGAACTGACTAAAAGTCAAGCCCTACCCTAAAAATACAAGTACAATTTGCAACATAGAATATACAAGAGTCGTGACCCTGTCATGAGTGTCACACTTGTCACATCATCAATCAAACCAGTCCGCGGATTCATGAAAAAAAAACTTTTGCAAATAGAATGGTTGGATTTGTCACAGCACATGTGACTACTCGTCACGCTAAACATTTGCAGTTCAAAAAAGTGCTAATGTGGTATTTGTCATTGATTTATGGAATGCATTGGCGCTAAAATTCAAAGATTTTTTTCTTACTTCAAAAAATAAAAAAAATGCCAATGTGATGATAAATTGAGACTTTTTCCAAAGAATCACCAAAAATTGAATAGATAAGCAAAAAATCTCTCTTTAAAGTCAATTATTAGTGTTCTATGACGAGTCTCGTGTGTTTCCACACCCCCTCGCGGTTTTCCGACCCTACTTACACTTTGTGAACCAGCTATCATTTTCCCGAGGTGACAAATGTAACCTGTCTCTTTGACGTGATGGCTTCATCCTCATAGTCTTCTACTGGAATTATATTATGGAAGAGTTGCTCTGTATTACTTTTCGTCCGGCTAATTGCTCAACCGCAAACGCAACCGACAAGACTACTACTACGACTTCTACGAGTCCCGAAAAACCGTGGTTACATTTCCATCTCATACTTCTTACACTATAGAGCAGCAGCAGTAGTCAAATTCCCTAGGCTAAGAAATTACAGTCGTTGACGAATGATACTTGCTAAAGAACAACTCTATACTATGACAAAACTATGTTGTGGCTACGGCTTTTTTTACTACTAGCGTCCAGAACGTCTGACATATGCACAGCAGCGAAAATCGTAAATGTGGCCAAAAAGAAGCAACTGCTAAAACAATGGAAATATGAAGCTGTGAAGCTGGCTTTGGACATGTTACATAGTGTCTAAAAAATGATCAAAAATGTTCCAATTTTGACAACATGTTTGTATCCATGTCTGAAAGCAATAAAAAATGCAGTCTGTCCGTCGATTTCTTTTGCATTCAAGTCAATGTTTCTACCTGAATTTGACCACATCTCTGCGAATCCATTGACAAGTTATCATAAATGCAGTCATTCCATAATCATCTCTTGCATTCAACTCATTTTTACTATTTGAATGCTCATTATGTTGTGATATGATACTTTTTTGTAAGATTTTCAAACACTGTGTATTACAACGTGGCCATAACGGCTTGAATGATCTCATTGTCGTAGAAGCACTTGTTGACAGCTGGAAAGAAATCTTTTCCGAAAAGCAAAAATGTTCTAATTGAAACAGACAAAAAATCTCGAGAAATGGTGAGGAATGGTAGTCTAATCATCAGTAGGCTCCCCCTTGCTCGTTGTCTTTTGAAGTGTTCCCAGTGGTCCCCTTTTACACATGTAAGGTGGTTGTCACCGCTACTCTACTGTTACAGCACTGCGGCTGTCTCGGCCGACACTTGTCTCGTAAAAATGGATTATGGAGACACAGCAGCGAAAACGCAGTGTTGTCACGCTTCTTCTTCTCTGCTAATTCTATTTGGGAAAGGAAACGACAAATGGTTACTATATATTCTAAGGTTTTTTTAATGGTCTCATTTCACAGCAAATTGTAATAGGCATCATAGGCAAAAAAACTGTTCAGTGAGCAGCAGAAATTAAGCGAAGATTATGAATAAACATAAATCACATCTGAGGCTTGTATAGCTTTAAACGCCATCTAGCTGCTAGCCAGTTACAAATTATTGTCGTCTGTGCCGTGCGAGGAGAGCGAGATGATGGACCGAGTACCTTAATGAGAAGTTTTGACTACAGAGCATAAAACCGAGAATGGTCATAAACCATGATGAAAGAAAAAAATTGAATTCCATTGTTGAGATGCGCGTTGCTTAGCTGCACAACATATGGAGTGTCCAAACAGGTTTGTCTCTCTTATTACTTAAGAGACATGCACAGTGTTTAAAAATTACAAAAAAGTCTCATTTTGAATTTACACGGCAAATTCCATGTATTTACAAGTCGAATTACAAGATCACGTGGCCCAGAAATTTAAGGCCTTCAAGGAGACTTTTGAAGTGATTTTCGACCACTGTGCCAGAGACATGATATTTTTATTGAAATCAAAGTAATTGCTGAAAGAAGAAGAAGGGCAACAAAGGGTTTTTTGGTTGGAGAGACACGAAATGCGACAACGTTGAAATTAAATGAATGCTCCAGCTATCTAAGCAACTAAGTGGAAATGGCCTTGGAGCATGCCCAGGTCATTGTCTCCGTTAAGCCATTTACTGGCCAATTTTCAAAGACAATGAGCTTAGAATTGTCAATGCTTAGAAGTTAACTTTGCTGCGGTGAAGCAAATGGAGAATTCCTCCGACATGACTACTTTTGCTTCTTCTACTTTGATCTGTAATTGTCTGGAGACTTTTGTCAGCAATTCTCCTCATTTATCTACGTGCTTGAGAGACTACTATTCTCAAAATGACCCATTTCATGAGCTGCCAGTGGCCAGAGGCAAAGAACTCATTAAAAGATGTCTCCTGAGATTTGCCATCATTTTTTATGGACTGTATAGTGTTTCAAAACTCTCTCAAAAAGTTGGGCCCGAGCAAATCGAAAAATACTGGGAATGCCTTCTTGGCTATCAAAATCAAACCTAGGATACTTGAAATTGAAAACTTACAAAGTAAACTTGATGTACTGAAGATATTTTGTTAGGCATTCTACTTGATTTTCCAGTCTAGTTAAAAAGTTAGGTCGAGACGGAAAGCCGACAAATTTGAGGCGAATGCGAATTTTAAGGCTCAAACGAATCGGGTTCTTTCCAAGTCAATGAAACACGTCCGTCATTGGTGTTTGTGACAACAACTCAACAAGTTAAAGGCAATTTCCAGCAGCCGCCGCAAATCATTAGTGAGCTTGAGAGAAATGTGCAATGGTCGTTTTTAGTCATTGTTCCATGTCTATAGGGCGGATGGAGTCAATGGTAATAACTTCCCCCGTTGCCAATGTTCTTTGGGGGTTTTCGGCGACACTAGTCTCCAACTGTTGTCTCCTTCTCCATTTTGACTTGAGTGTGTGAAGGCCATCAACGCCATAATCCTTTTTTTTTCTCATTACGAAAGGGCTATAACCCCTGGAGGCTATGCAAGCGTCTGAAAATATGATGGAGACAGAGTTGTTGCTTCGCTGCTGCTGAGACACACACCAAATTAACGTTTCAAAATGGTAGGCGACAACGCAGTCAAATCTACTTTAAAACTACCAAAATGGCTTTTTACCACGCCTGGACAAAATGATGGAAGAAAAAATGGCGGAAAATACCTTTTTCGTGACACAGTGTTTGAAAACAATTTTTTAGAGGTCAATTTGATCTACTACAGTAAAGTTCCGATTTGGTGAAGTTTTTGGTGAGCTGCAGCAGGTAAAATTTCACTAAATCTACACAAATTTTTACTAATAAGACAGTAATAAAATGGTCAGCAGTAGTTGGTTCACTAAACCAGGATGTTCTTCACTAAATCGGGATTCTACTGAAGCATGATTTCTTTGATAGGTAGCGCATCAAGCAATAAGCAAAAGCATCTCGTACAGTTATTCTGGACCTTGACTCAGGAACTCATCTTCAGTCTCAGGTCTATGAATTTTGACCATTTTCCACTGAGTTGGCATGATGAACTTTTCTTTTCTCTGCTATCTCGTTTCTTTCTCTCATTTGAGGGCTAAGAAGCCGCCACCCACAATGCGATTCATTCTGCGTTGCAAATTGGCAGACTATACGATCTAGCAGCAGCAGAATATAAAACACGCGAGGTTGTATGGAGAATAGAGCTGAGGTCAGTTGATGATTTTTTGCCAATGACAATTTGTCGTAATGGCCGGGTTGGACACCAATTGACTCGCATGCAGAGTATTATGTTGGACCATCGTCTAAGCGGAATGTCTTTGAGAGATTGGTATTAGAGTATGCGTTGCAAAAAAGAAGATTGGGAACACGAATCCTCTTCATCTCTCATGCAAGAACTCAACTCGAAGAGCGAAGGAGACTTAGAAGTTCTTAACGTTACAAGCCTCTTGCTTAGAACAGCAAAGCCATCCACGCCCATTTTTTGGCTGGACATCAGAACAAAACCTTAGAGTCACATACAGCTAGCACAGTCCACAGCATCAGTTGAGCTCAGCCAACCCATAAACGCCCAAAGAATAATGAACCTTCAGAAAAATGACTCTACTACGCTCGAAATCTTCCCCATCCACTTTGAATTTTCAGGATTACCGATGGTCCACATTAATTTTGTCGGCATCGTGGTCTGTTGCTTTGACTTTACATTGACTCAGTATATCACCTATAGTATGGTTGAATGTGCAACTTGATCAGAATTTCAATGTGTACCCTAAAGTACAAACATGTCTAAATCAGAATTACGTAAACGTCATCTATCCAAAATTTGCTTCTTTTTGTAAATGACAGTTAGTGAGTCTGAGTACTTTTTTATAAACCCAGCCGACCAGCTCACTATGGATAAACATAGGTTACACCATGCATTTTTGCTTGGGCATTAAAGTTGAGTTGTTTTTTTGCATACGCAAACTTCTCTATTCTCTTAGGGGTGTAAAAAAAAGCCTTCTATTCTAGCAGCAGCAAACCCTAAAGAAATAAAACTGTCGTTTGAAAGTAATTTCGTGTGTATATGCGGTAGGGCGAAGCGAGAACTGAGAAGCATCCAGGCTATAAGAAGATGGCCAGTTTCATAGCATAGAAAAAAAAGCATAAAAAACGGTCTCATGATTAAAACTGAGCCGGTTTATTGTAAATGGGTCTGTCATAAAATGGCTGCCGTTTTAATCATCATAATTTGGCCTGGAATGTCCTATTGTGACACACACAGGTGGTTCTAAAGGGGGTAGGAAGGGTTAGCTCGTAAAATACTTTGTCCTCCTCTCAATTTTCAGACTTACAGCTTCACAGGATTTGCGGGATCCTCAACCAGCAGGGGGTATAAAAGAAGCAACAGAAACAAAAAAAAAAGTTGAGATGATTGGCCCTAAAACTACTCGTAACCTTAACCTTGTAAATTGTGGTCAACTCGGGTCTTTGTACTCTTTTATTTGGGGCCCTTCCTCAAGAAAGTTAAGTTCACACTGTTGGAAAATGAATTAAAAAGTCTCATTTGGCAGCGTTTTTCAAACACTGACTTCTAAAAAAGGTCTTAAAAGTCACATAATTCTGATTGGCTTTAAAACAGTCAACCTTAACCTTGCTGGCTCATAAGCTGCTAGAGTAGATTATGTTCATTATCAATTAATAAATTATGCAAACAAAAGTAGCACCCCGGGAGGTGAGTGCATGCCTATGGGCTACAATCATATCTTGCATGTTGATTGGACAGCAAACCAGCTAGCAGAGAAAACCATTTACTAGCAGCTCTCCTCTTAGTTACTCTAGTCCGTGATAAATCCCAGTTTTCTTCTAGGCATCTTTACAAACCAGAATTTTTATCCACTCAGGATGGACTCAGTATAAGATCATTTTTCAACATTACGAGCGAAACGAGTCCAAGAAATAATTCCAGTGTAGGAATTTTAAACGAGGCATTTTTGGTTGATTTTCCAACATTGTGGCCTTTTCAGGTTGCATAGGTCTGATACTGAGCTTTGCTAGGATGGAAAAATTTCTGACTGGGCAGTAACGAAAAAAAGATTTTGCATCAGTAATGATCAGGAGGAGATGTGAAAAAACTAACGAGAGAGTCCATCGTCCGATGCTGTCCGCTAGCTGGCGTTATTTGGCCCGAAGCCGTATTTCATTCCACTTCTTGACAGAAGAAGCTGCTGGTCAAGTCCTAATGGTTCGGTGATGAGACCCGAAATATTATAGACAGTCACGATTTAATGGCCTTCCTTCTCTCCTCTCTCGACTACATCACATCTCGCTAACTATGGAAAAATTGTTGATGCTGCTGCTGCTGTGTGTGCCAGCAGTGAGGATTCAAATGTATGCACGAGAAATACAGTTGATCCAGTGTGTTTTCTACTCTTTAAAATCGTCTCAAAAGCATTTCAAAATGTCCAATTTTGCCTTAGAAATTGTAAACCATTTTTAAATCAATTTTCTCAATAAAATCCCGTGGCGGACTTGAACCAGCGACCTCTCAGTAACTGTCATGATGCCTTAGAACGCACGGCTAATCTCCATACCTTATTATTGCTTTCATTAATTATTGCTTTTTTTCAATATGTAGATGCTGATTTTGGGTATGTAAAATACAGTGTGAATTCTTAGAGCACAATATTGTGAGGAGGAGGTCGTGATTGAAGCGTCGTGCATAAAACCGTCATGGCTTAATGTGCTACTGAGCACCAAATATCACGCTGCTACCACCATAAATGTGACTTCTAGTAGTGAACTGAAGGGCTAAAATGTAAAACACACATTCAGTCAGTATAGCAACCCTTTCAATATTCAAAGCAGATCATCATCATGCAAGAACTTCAAGAAGCAGTAGCAACAACTCGTTCTCTCCAAGCAAAGCAATAACACGTACACGACCTAAGCCAAGATTATGACTCACTGTTTTCCATACACCATAAATGGCATACCATATCACCTAGTTTATAGGAACCACTGCTGCTGTAAACCAAACGGTTATTTTAGTCAAACAATTTAACAACGATTTCGATCGCTTTTTTGACAAATCCAGTGCAGTCTTGGAAAATAATTTGAATGGATTTGACTTCGCTCGTTTTGCTCGTGAAATTGAGTAAGAAGCAGGGTTGATGATATATCTTAGCAGTTCTCAAATATTTGAATACGTAAATTGCTTGGCCATCGTCTAGTCTCCCTACAGTCTACAGCAGCTCATTATATTGACTAAAGTAATCCATTAGTTTTAAAATATGAGTCAAAGGACCTTCCTTATCGGGTGACTTTAATTACTGTCTGAGGAGGCATAGAATATGGAAACGATAGCCAAGAATAATCTGTGAAGACAAAGTCCTTGCTTTGAAAGTCAGGCTCATTGTCTGCTGGTTAATGTGCACTTGACCTTGGTTTCTAATCGGGCAACCATGGACACAACAAGACAAATGGTGTTGGGGAGTTGGTGACACCGCCTGAGGTTTTCTGATACTCAATGCATTGAAGGGAAGCCTGGGGTTCAGCACGTGCAGGGGTTGTTTTTGTCTTCTCAGTCTCAGCTTCTTCAGGTTGGGTCCTCTGAAGATTTTCTGCTTGGCAGTTAGTGGTTTGGAACTTTGGAACTTTGGCTGGGTTCTGAAAGGACGCCGCCCCCAACGATGTGAAGTGACTATTGTGTTGAAATTCCTTCTCTCAGGGCGTTGTTGCATTTAATAGCCAATTTCCAACCCAAACCCAAGTTCAAGCTGGCTCTACCAAGCAGCCTGCAAGAGTCACTTACAGGTTCGGAAGATGCAAATTAAGGAAATCCAAATCTGTCACCTAGTTGTTAAACCACCTCTTGTCTAGACTAGAGCTGCCCAAATTTAAAGCTTTTTGGGTAGTCGAGACAAGTGCAATGTACCTTTTATTTGGGCGTCCTATCCATTGCCAGAAAAGTCTGCAAAAGCATCCACAAAACAGTCACAGTGTTTGAAAATCACCAAAAAATGTCTCAGTAAGACTTTATGGCCAAGCAAATGTTTGAATTTTTGTACCAAAACTGGTTAAAATTCCACCTTTAGAATCTGTCGCAAAATGAGACTTTTCGAGTGAATTTCTAACACTGCTTTAGTGTACTAAAAACACTTCAAAAATGTAGAACAAAATATTAGTATGGTGATGATCAGTGTACTAAAAACACTTCAAAAATGTAGAACAAAATATTAGTATGGTGATGATCTCTAGGATCGTTATAACCCTCTTTGAGCAAAAGCTCAGGGGCCACTCGAAAACTGCAAACCATTAAAAATGCAAAAAAGTCCAAGAGCTGGCAGCTCTCGCTCGCTGGCTTTAATTCCCGTAATTATTTCTAAAGGACATTCAGGTAACCATCCTGAGTCGGATTTTGGGGGGTAGTGAACCTTAGAACTGTGAACGACCTCTAGCTGTTGACCTGTAGCGGTTTTAATTTCTAGTGTCCACCTACAAGAATCACCTTAGCTAAGAAGATTTTTCTTGAAGCCTAGAGGCATGCATTCCAGAGTTTACTGATCAATATGAGAACACCCAACTGGAGTTTCCAAGGCGTTCAATTAAGGCTGATGGAGCATGTAACCACTAGCCTAAGAGCCGAGCTTAGCCGTTATTACAATGATAATAAGCGAACAATGGCTTTGAAAAAAAAATGTCCCGTGTCATTACTCTGCAGGGTCCGTTTTTTGTTCACTGGCAGGTTTTGGTGGCCAATGAATATCGATGGGTCCACAAAAGAAGGAGGAGTTGCCCAAAGCAGTTGTTGCAGCTTGAAAAGATGATGATGCTTGAGGTCACTCCAAAGACAATTTGTCATGTGCGGGCGACAGAAAACTTTGAACATCAATTCGTTCTAGCAGCACAGAAGAATGCCATCAACTTTACAGTCCATGTCACCTCAGTTACCTTCTTACTCTGGAGTCCCTCCAAGCCCATTATGGAAGCTCCATCATTTTAATCATGGAACACAAAAATGTGCACCCATCGCTCATCTCGGCCTGACATCTTTTAAGGAATACACACCGCATCACAGGTTTTTTTTTCAAGATGCTTCTTACAGCCCAATAACAACTGTTTTTTGTCGATGTCATTGTGATTGAGATTGGAAGATAAAAGGGCAAAAAAGTACAACAAAATGGATATACCTTTTCCGTTGCTGATACACTTTCTTATGATTGGAAAATGTCTCACAAGTTACAATCATGACAGTTCCGACTGTGCGTTAATTAGATAGGAGATGGGCATTGAATAGGATATCTACGGAACGCTAATGTTGTTGGGAGACTTTGCCCGGTGATTTTCCAACACTGTGACGCAACAAGAGGAAATCCCTGGACTATTTTGGGGTCCGAAATGAATGCCATTTATAAGTACGGTAGGGTGACAAGGACCATCAGTGTTTTGTTTTGTCTGATGATGTTTGAGCTGATGGAGTACTGTAGTAGTGCTAATCGAGTAGTGACTGGTCAACAATAAAAGGACCGCCATTCGATGTTAATGCTTTGGGAAGAGTAAGGTAATCATCGGTGTTGCCACAACAGGGACTGGGGACTGATGGAGAGAGTGACAGGGGTGACAAACGACCTCTGATCGGGTCCAGACCGACACCAGACCAACAGCTAGCTCCTCTTCAGCTCAAGAGTAAATTGCCACCTGGTTTTTCAACCCTGATGACTGTTGACTGAAAGGAAACTTCAATTCTGTTTTGTCAAAAGCTGCTGCCTCCTTTTGTTCTTTTGACTCTATTTTTTGCAAGTCAAACTGATAGTGAGTGTGCAAAAATGCCCGGTTTTTTGGCTATTCAACGTGTAATTTGGCTGTAAGAAGAAGACCAAAGGAAGCATGACATGCTCGCCAAGTTGACATTATCACGCGATTTTACAAAACAGAACAGAGCAGAGGAGGATGCAGGGCTCAGGGATGATGCTATGGTCAAAAAGATTTTAGACTCTTTTAATTAGTCAGAAAGGTGATTGGCAGGAGACACGAAAATAAATGCAACACTATGTCAGATCATGGCCCCTGCATTAATCACCTGCAATAAAATGGTTACATAGTATCTTTGGGGAAGAAGATTTTGTTTGTACAAGACTAGACATCTGAGTCTCTTTGGTAGGTAGTGAAGGGTCCATAAATCCAGTTATTCCCAGGACACAGATGTGTCATGGAAGGGAGTGCGTTTTGTTTCACTTTCTTGAATGTGAAATTAGTCCGCGGGGAATCATAAAAGGCAGCGCGACCTCCTCTCCAAGACTGACTACTACTCTAGATCTCAACAATAGAAAAAAAGTTAGTAGCCAATTCTAGTACCACTTTTTATTTAGGGGGATAGACTGAGAACGGAAAAGGACGTTTTTTTCTGGTAACTCTTTTTGTCACGTCTAAATTGTCAGGACTAGAGTGGAGAAGCATGATTTCCATGGCATGACAATTATGTCAAAGTGGAAAAAGGGCAGCAGCAGCAGGCTGAAAGCGGAACAAAAAACGAGACTCTCTCATGTCGGCTGGGCGTTAATTCAGGCCAATTAAGGTCAATCGAACTGGGTACCTAAAGGGGCTACCAGACTCAAATAGTAGCAGTCGAGTGTCATTTTAGAATTCCGTTGAAGACTGAAAACTTTCTTACATTTGATTTTCTATTCCTTTTCCTCAGCTGCAAAACCTCAAAAAGTTATTTCGCGCGTCGTAAATTATGTTAATGAAAGTGACACTGGAATAACTACTACTCCCAAGTACAACTTAGTAAGCGGCATCTGCGTGTCACTTTCACACTATTATGGGACAAATAGTCGTGGTTTACATTTATCACTTATTCACTACAGACGTCTCTCGGCGCTACTCGACAAACGGCGATGGACTGGATAATTTACTGCAAAGTCTGCAAATACCTTTTTCACAGCCTGTAATAAGAAAATGTCCAATTTACCAAATATGCGAGCGAGCTAAAGTAAAAATTGGAAAGAAGTATTCACTCAAAGAAATTGTGAACCTGAAACGGGTGGTATCAAAACGCAGACTCAACTATGTCAGCGACTTGCTTTATGTCACAATGTCACATGAAAATATTTACTAATGCGAATATTTATTCTACTTTTTAAAAATTGTGGAACAACAGCAGGTTTGTTCAAATCGAAAGTGTGATTGTTGAGCTCTGTCCTCATTGCCAACTGCGGCGTTCGTTGTGTTTCCCAGTCAACAAATGTTGTCAACAAGTTTTTGAATTAATTGTCACAAAGGTTCCGTCTAATTTGAGTTGTGGTCACGATGGTCAGTCTTTGATGGGCTTTTAATTTCGCGATTCCAACTGGCTTTGTCACGGATCATTTGGTTTTTGTTTTTCTCTCCACAAAGTGATGTTTTGGACTAGTACAACACGATGACTAGACTCTCTAGAGTAGTACCGAAAAAAAAAAGAATGCTTGCTTGGTGGTCCAATTACAAAGCCAATGGATTTAGCCATTACTCTCTGTCCGTTTTTGCTTATTTTCGATCCTGTGCTTCACTGACCAATATGGCCGACATTGACTGGGAAGCAGCGACGTGGCAGACAATCCAAGCCCCCTCGGTACAAATCCTATTACTGTTACCCACGCTACAGACCCTTAATTCAACCTTCAAAGCGGCTTCATGCATCTATTTTCTACCTCATGAAATGAAAGCCTGAAAAGGAAAATTTATTTAACTTTCTAAGTCAAGCCGAAAAAGTTGTGACCAATTTGACTACTGTAAATGTTGTTTTGTGACTAATGCAATGTGACTCAAATGTGACAAAAGTGACAAAATCATCTTACGAAGTGCCCAACGTTATTATTGTGACAAATTGTAGTTTTGATGTGACAAAAAGGAAAGAAAGCTTCGCTCGCGTATTTCCTGACTAAATTAGAGTTTAGACCCCAGAGTACAACTGTTAACAAAAAAACCTTTAAAAAGGTCATTGCTGCTGCAGTTCTTAATAGAGAAGAGCCTCCCTTTTTTGCGTCACGTTTACTGCTTCAAAAGCTTCTCTGAAGTAAAAGTGAATCTGCTCTGGAGGGCCTAGCAAAAAATGAGATTACAGTAGGAGAGTAGCTAGCTGCTGGCTATCGCTGCTGTGGAGCTCTGCTGCTCGTGGAGCTCAAAAGTTTGAAGCGCTTCAGCTCTGCTTCTACAGAGAGTAGAGTAGAGCTTGCAACTCTGTTATCAGCTGTTGGTGCTTGGCAGTGAAGCTGATGCGACAATCGTTTGACGACTCCCCAGCAGCGACGGAGATGGCGGAGATGACGACGATTTGGCGTGGGTGACGGGGACCGATCGCCGGGTCGGTGGCAGCCGCCGCGCCGCTGCCTGCTTCTCAGTTCTTGCTGCCCTTCTTCTCCAGCTGAGTAGCGCTACAGCGACAAAGTTCGGTTCGGTCTATTTTTCCAGATCTCTTCAGTGCTCGTGTCATCACCGGAGCGAACACAACCTTGCCAAGAAAAGTATTTCCCTTTTCTTTGCTTATTTGTGCAAAAACCAAGACATTATTGAGAATCAAGTGAACTTTTTTGGAGATGCCAAATCATAAGTAGTCACCATCATGGAGCTACTGCAAAAAGCCCTCTTTAATTTGCCGAGGGCTGGAGGAAACCAAGCTCCTAACCCAGCTGAAAGATCACGTAAGTCTTGTCATTGCTCATTTGAATACATTCTTGGCGTTTTGTGTCGATTTTGGGTAACGACTTTCTAAAATTGGAAGGAATTATTGAAAGGGTTGGGAAAACCTATTTCAGCTTTCTAACTTCGATGGCATTTTGGTAGCTTGACATATCCAGATCTGTTCAAGATACTTTCCATACTTTCTAAAAGTATATGTGGCAAAATATTATTTGAAAAAATGTATCCTGATACAGCCAGATACATTTCATTCAGTATATTTTTTTGAATTTTGGCTAATGCAAAAAGTAGATTTGCTTTGCTGACTATCCACCAAAACTTTTAAAAAGGTCAGAGAGAAATCAATACCGATTTTTCAATTATAAACTGTCCTTTTGATCAAGCACAATTCATTTTCATCAAAAGATTGACCGGCAGCGCACTATGTCTTGAAATAAGCAATGACACAATGATCATCAGTTTTTGCACATTAGTTTTACCCACAATGCCATTTGCAATCATTTTAGTGGGAAAATTCTGGATTTTCTCGTAGTCTGCTGTGAAAAAGTGTCCAGGTGCCAAGATTTCTAGCAAAGGTTCTAACAGCAAAAAAAGTCAAGTCTAAGGTGTCATTATGACATTTGAATAGCCTTAAGAAGTTTTCTACAGTTTTCAGTTCAGTTCAGTGTGCATTGGATCATTGGGTAGTCAAAAACATGACAAGAAGTGATCAGATCCACCCACTGCTCTAACCGTAAATAACTTCATCACTACTACCTTCATGCTTTCCATTTTCCATTTGGGCTACACTATAGAGCTGCTAGAGGGCGTTTAACGAGGTCCTAGCGTGTATGTCGCATCAATTTGACCATCTCTGATAGAAAGCTTTCTATTGGACGTAGTTTCTACCGGGTGGCCAAGCAGGTTTAGTAGTCTTCAATTAGAAAGTCATCAGTGTATGTACCTTACGTCCTGACCTGTTTGGACACCCAGTAGATATCCAGTAGCCCATGTGAAAGTCTCATCAGAGTGTCTATTGTTGAGTAGAGCAGCTCTGCTCCTCGTTGATGGCCAAGTCAATCTTCTTCGACAGAGTTGCCAAATAGTGTGATTGCGCAGACCCTATTCAGACTCGAGCTAACTACGGAAATGAGCAAGAAAATTCTTTTTCTCTGCAGTTTGTTTAGTGCTACAAACAGTGTGCTAATTAATTATTTGCTAGAACTAATATTACAAAATACCACCACAAGTACCAAATCTAACCTAACGAATCTTGCCTTGTCAATCTTACAAAGCCAATTTCTTCCTTCAAGCCTTGCCCAAGTTGACCTGTCACCGGAGAGTCCGGAAATTTTTTTGCTATTAGATCTTTGAGTTAGTTTTAGGGTAGAAAAACACATTGTGTCAAGGGGGAGGGACATAGGAAAGTGCCATCAGCTTTTATGGGGGAAGAGACTTCCAAGCATGGAAGGAAGCAGAGAGCTTCTAGAAAGGGGGGCCTTCTTGACTTTCTCTTTTGGCTTTGGAAGCAGAAAGAGGCAGGAGTAGTAGTGTAGAGGGGGACTGTCCTCGGTTCTGTCCTCTCCGTCCTCGTCTTAGTCCTCGAGTAGTAGTGTCTTCTTATGGCCCCCTGGAACCAAGCTATGCTTCTAAGGCTTGGTAAGGCAGCAGCTGAGAAAGCAACGCCAAAGCGAAAGCAGTAGTGGCAACTGCAGTAGCCTGACATCTTACTTTTTCTGTGAGGAGGCTGCTGCCTCCTTCTTCAGCTCCGAAGGGAGCTTGCAAGCTGCCTCTTCGACCCAAAACCATTGTCTCAGATAAGCTGAAAGCTGCTTTCAGGAACAAAGGGAGCCATGACAGTCTTGGAGTTCTCAGCCTTATCATCATCTCAGCAATGAATAGTGTTGTACTTACTGAATGTCCGAATAGGTTCTGTTCTGACTAAGAAATTATGGTTAGATGGCGTTGATGAGACACTTTTAGCTGATTTTCAGACATGGTGAATACTTTGCTTAGGGTCATTTGGACATCCTAACGCAATTGTGGTTTTCGCTACATTGCTTTGTTGTCAAAAAACCCCGCCAGAAAATTTGAATTAATGATCTTTGTGTCTTTCGGTTCGGTCATTTTCAAAATGTCCTGATTTTGCTTAGTTAAAATAACAGGATGTCAATGGCTTTCCTAATCTAATTATCCATCATTTTCATATGGCAAATTGAAACAGGAAGGGGGTTGTGGGCAGCAGCAGCAGCGAATATTATGCACAGGAAACCAACTTTGTGTCTATTTATTGGGAAAAAAAGAGTTTCTTTGCGATAGTCTTCACTTCTGTTCTGCGGTTCCAATAATGTCTCACCGTCAAAAAGACCTTAGGCTTATAAGCACTTTAAGCGGCAACCATTCATAGCATATTTGCTTAATTACTTTAGAAAATAGCAACGTAGTCACAGTATGACGCGTTAATGACCTGGAGTGCTATATTATAAACGACTCGCCTCTACCGTTTTGACAATTATGGACTTGAAAGAATTTCCAGCCCCAATCTAAATGAGAGATCTAGTCTGAGTTATCCTGAGTCAGTAAACTTTAGGGACTCCTGAAATCAAAGCGTTAAGCCCATAAGGAAGATGAGGGTCGCTATGGTTGGTTTTGGGGTTATTACCTAAACCTAACCTTTTTTTACAGTTTCATTTTTAGCAGAGAGTTGTTCATAAAACCTTTGGGACTTGGACTTGAGAGACGTCAACGACGTCAACTATACGAAAAAATCGATTTCGTGTTGATTTGATAAAATCAACAATACACTAAAATTGGTGAAAAAGGAGATATTTTTGATGATTTTCTAACACTGTGGTTTAGTAGTAGACAATAGCTTGTTTTTTAGTTCTTCATCGTCGTTGATGTGACTTGTGTGGGACTATTTTCTAAGGTTTCAATAAGTGTGTCACCGGATGATCTATCATCATTAAACGGTTTTCTTCAACGTAGCATTGAATGTGCAGGTCTGAGTGTGTGCGAAGAATGATGCGACCTTTCGACATTTTGAAAACCTTTTCAAGAAGCATCAGCAGCAAGTGTAGACTGTAGTGCATAGCTAGCTGAAGCTGCTTCAAGTCAAAAGTGATACCAGAACAGCCATTTTCTTTTGACATTTATCGTTTGACAACAGTTTCGTGAGGCGGCGATGATAAGTGGCTGTCGTTTTTAAGCATAGTGGGGCGCTTGATTTACGTCGAATTCTCAACGCAATTTATTCCCTCCTAGGGTGCAAGGTGCGCGTTTTACGAGGTTTATCTACCTTACACAAAGACTATCTAAGTTCGCTTAGTGATGCTCAAACCAAGCCTAATAAACTTTTTAAATTCGGACTCCTAATTAGCTGAAAAATTCCTTTCTTTATCTTTCAAAATATGTAGTATCTGAGTTTTCAAGTCTATGAATCGATAGAACTCATTTCTGAACCAATTTTTATGCCCCACATATCATTGGTTCAATGCGCATGATTGCTGGAAAAAATGTCGTGACTCCGTTAAGTTTGTTCTTTAGAAGAACCCAAAACAAACATGAAACTGTTGGCTTGGGTCACATGAGCAGTTCTAAAGGCTCTCTTGCTTCCCTAGCCTCAGCATCAAAGCATCACAGAGTAGCGAGCGCGTTGGTTTCATCTCGAGTTAGTCTCTGACAAACCTGGACACTCTGCTGCATCGTCGCATGCCCGAAAACCAAGCGTTGCCCTTCAAGCCAGGCTTGGTAGAGTAGCTTGTACTCACCGAGAGGAGCCAAGCAGAGAAGCAAGAGAGTCGAGCTTTTGAGTCTCCCTCTTCTCCGCCTTCCTTCTCTCAGCTACTCTCAGCTGGCAGCTGAGAGAAGCTGAGCAGAGATGTCACTGCACCCCGCCCGGGGACTGCGGTGACATTTTCCCATTGGCGCGCGAGCTGCGGCTGTGACAATGCGACACAATTTTCGGTGCCGCCCAGTCTGCTGAAGCGGCGCACCTTGCGCCACATTGTCACAAAATGTCAACCAACCGGAACTCGCGTAGTTGTCAACCGTTAACGGCGAATGGAAAGCCGTTGCAGTTGTAACGCTGATGGGCGTTGCAGCTGCCGAGCTCAAAGCTTTCTCCAAGCTTGACTACCAAAGTTTAGCAGCTGGTAGATGATATTGCTAGCAGACTTTTTTATGTCATTGCTGCTGTAGTTACTAGAAAACGTGGGTTCGACCCAACTACCATTCCAAACCCGCTTCGCCGCGAGCTAAAGAGGTGATGATGCCAACGACTGATAAGCAGTAGAATCTACCAGAATCGTGACACTGGTTTTTCCACTATGATAACTTTGATCACTTTTGGTTGGACACCAGAAAAAATCCTAATTTACTGGTCAAAAAATATCATTTTCTCGCATAGATACAAAGCGCGTGCAAAGCGAGCTCAATTTGCCTTTTATCAAAGTAAACAAGACTGAAAATATTTCAGATGTCAATCGCGCGTGGTCAAATGTAATTTCGTAGTTATGAACGACATAAAAAAGTAATTTTTCAGAATCTGTCAAAAACTCTGGCAAATTAGAAAACGTTGAATGAGTTTTGGGCCACCAAGAATGCCTAGTCTTTTCAATTTTGGCATGGCTGGGAATTTTCCCCTCTTGACATGAGTTAACGGTGACCTGTCGGAAATTAATCCTTTTTGGGTGCTGAAGGCATTGCTGCTGCTGCTTGAACGCTTGAAAAGTCCACGTAGGTCGACACGCACACATACTTAGCCTTCCTCTCAAGTATTTGGTCACGTCACAACTTAGCAGTAGGCTAGAAACTTGAGCCTCAAACTTGTTCCCCGAATAATAATAACTTGAAAAGAGGTCCTACATATATACCAAGACTTTTCAAGATGGACTTGAACATAGGCCAGGAAAAAAAAAGTTGAGAAAAATACAACTTCTAACCACTGCTTGTCGGAGCAAATGTCTCATCACACGCTATAGGTCATTTTGGTCGACTGACCCGCGAAATCAAAAAGAGCCTACGAAGAAAGGCTTTACTAGTAAATAGCCATTTGTGTCACACTGGAGATGAGCACTTTTTGCAATGCTGCAATCTGCTGAATCAAACGTTATTACGTCGTCTGGTGTCTGGAAGACTATCTTTTATGGCCCACGCACAATCGCACACATTCTTTGGACTCCTCTGCTTACAGCGCAATTTAAAATCTTTTAAAAGTCTTTTTGTTGCACCACACAAAAGAGAATTTTCAATTTTTTTGAGTCCAAAGAAATCGAAAAATAGTATGTAAAGTTGCACATTTAGGCCCTTAATTTCTGGGTCACGATTTCAAAAAAGTTGTGCCCAATGGGACATGGGTTGCTGAAAGGTTTGAGAAGTTCTCTTTTGTATATTTGGTAGTTATGTCTCTCTCGGCTTGCATCTTTGTCAGAGCTGATGGCAGTGGACATGACAGGGCTGCTGCAACAGCTTCAGCAGCAGCAGTAGAAGCAGTCTTCTGTGTGCAAAATTTTTGCCCTCCGGAGCATTGAAGAGCCCCTGTCATGTCCACATGACACCGCCATCATGTTGGAATGCTCAATTTTGGAAGAAAAAAAGTTCTTCAAAGCTTCTTTAAAGTTTCTTTCTACTATAAGGTAGATGGGGCTTTTGTCAGGCCAATTTCCTACACCTATTGACACATCCCCAATTTCGTGGCCCACTTTTGCCTTTAGATATCAGGTAGCTGATCAGCCATCCTTCAAACTGAAACTTTTCTCGAGGCCGCCCACTTATTAAATCTTCCTTTAAAACTAGACACTTTTCAAATTCCCTAACCTGAACAACAAGATTTATTGAGTTTTCACCAGATTTAAATGAGGCATACATACCTCATTCTTTATACAACTCTTAGAAGGAAAATCTTGAGAAAATAATATTAAAAATTTCGCTGACATTTGTCGAGAGAGATTTTTTAAGGCATCGCATCGCATGCAAATCGCGTGCTTAGAGTTGTGTTCTATGTCAAAATGAAGACGCGAGAATGCAGCGCAGCGAGAGGAGCAGGGCTTAAATTCTCGTAGCATAGCACACACACAGCACTGCATTTTTGTATAAAACGACTCATCCTAGATTATTGCAATTTAAGGCTAGGGATGATGATGCTCATGCAGTGGTTTTGAAACCAAAAAAATGATGGCGGGAGATATAGCAGGACTTAATGACTGTGTGTGAGGTCTCCCCTTTTTTCCAACTCGGAACTTGAAATTCCTAGGGACAGCAATTTTCCAGCTCTATACAGAGCAGAGCAGAGTGCTTGCTCTACAAAGGTAGCAATTTTCTTCAGATCACATCTCTCCTCGCAGTCGCAACATGTGAACTCTGCTTGGGTTCTGACTTTTCTTTCAGATTCGCGAATTATAGTTGAAGTAGAAGAAAAATGCACTTGAAACTCAGGTGTGGTCTAGTATAATATAATAGGTACCTCAAAATGTGTCATTTTCAATTCTAAGAAGGGCAGGCAGCAAAATAATCGTGAAAAGTAGGATCTCGCAATTTTTCAAAAATCATCAAAAAGACTTGAATTTGAATTTTCAAGTCAAAATGTAAATTCTTATTTTGTACTATTTAAGATGCGACATTTTTGAGTGATTTTCCAACAATGTAAGTCTTTGCAAAGTCTGCTCCAGCTTCTCTATTCCTAATTTTTGACACCGTCGAATAGTAGTGCATTTTGTTCGATGATCAGTGGTTTGCTTGCTAGGCTGCTGACAGGCGGTGACTGACATATCCAATCCGAGATTCATTAGGCCGAGCAGAGCTAGGGGCGCAATTCGACTCACGATTTAGAGATGACTAGAGTATGACAAGCTGTATAGTAGGGTCTCTCTCCTCCTCGATACTATGAACGAGACTCAGATTATCAGAATTTGAAGAATGACAATCATGGCTTCCAGCGGGAAATCATTGACAAATGACATGGGAAATCCACTAATGCCATTTGACTGCTACAACATTAGCTGAGAATTTAGACTACTACTGAGCATTACTGAGGTCACAGCTTGACCTATCATCTTCAAGAGCCTTAGAAACGCTTGGCGGCTTCGATAAGCATCGTAAAATTGGGAAAGTTTAATGATGACTAGTCTTAGTAGAGGTAGCAGCGCAAGATAGTTCGGTAGCTAAATGGTTCAAGCCAAGAATTCAGATCAGAAGGCCATTTTGGTTATTGGCTGGCTCCCCTGCCAGCAGCCAATCAGACGGGAAAGTGATACCAGATCAGGGAGGTGGACACAAGAAAGATGATCTGGGGAGCAACTTGGCACACGCAGATATGACATCGCCCCTAAGACCAAACCGACCCTACTCATCTACTTAAAAAAAAAGAAAAAAATCGCGTCTGCTTTTTTAAGTATAGGGTAGGCATAAAAGACGGAATGGCGGAAAATGGAAAAATATTTGGAGTGGATTGACCCTTAAAAAAAAAGAGATGCCACTACTGAAAATGACCCTCGTCATCTGATGCATATGATGACCTGAAACGCCAATCTTGATAAGGAATGCTAGCGGTACAATTACCTTAGAGCAGCGCGGCACAACGACTGCGGAGGAGCTCCCATCATTGTGAAGCTGCTGCTGCTGCTGCTGATAGGGATCTGAGAAAAGAATGCTAGTTCTTCGACTACTCAAGCAGTGATGATGAAGGTGCTGCATGACTACGACGACCGTCCTCATCTGCAAAACCGATTTTTACCTCTTTTTATGGGCAGTAGATAGTGGTGCAGCTCCTTTGAAAAGTCTTCTAATTGAAAATGGGCTAAGGGCCGCCGTTGGCATAGGATGATGTGGTCAAGTGAAAATCATGCCTTTGATGGATCGAGCTGCTACCTGATCGGGGCTAAGGGAGACAATAATCCATTTCTTAACTGCAGGGGGGCAGAAGGGCCGAATTCTTCGAAGGCAGCACATCATGGGGATTCGGGTCAAAATCTGCTCCATCATTGACAAAAAAAATTATTATTGATGCATTTGGAAAAAAAAGTTTCCTGTAGTTCTTTTCCATGTTCAAGATAATATTTTGCTGACTAAAATTCATATTTGCACAGTTGCAAACCCAACAAAAAAAAGTTGTCAAATATCACCTGAAGGGGACAATCCAAATTGAAATCAAAATGAAGGTAGAAAATTACGCGTGAGATATCAGCAAAATTTCGAGGAGGGAAAAAGAAAAAAAATGTTGTCACGCTGAAATGAATATCTTGTCATCTGCATAAGCTATGAAAACCACAATCTCACTATTCAATTTACTACGGTGTTTTTCCAAAAGAGCAGCCGGGGAAAAATCCCTTTTAATTGCAGTGGTTTCCTCTGAGTTTCAAAGACACACAACAAGCAAATTGATAACCGTGCCAAGCTTTATGATTAATCAACGTTGCCAGAATCGACAAAGCGCCATTTATCACCTTTTTTCGACTGTACACTAAAATTAAGATTTCGGATTTTTTTTTTCAATGTCGTCTTTTATGCCCTCCCTTAATAGATATTTTTACTTACAGCTGCACTAGATAAACTTGGACTCAGTCATCTGGACAAACTCGGACTCAGTCACTTATACGGAGCTGCCCAAGCCCACGCAGCGGCCGTAGCTGCAGCCTCAGCAGCCGCCAACAACCCCCAGGCCGCTTCGGCCATTAGTCAACACCAGCCTCCTGCACCCTCACCTCTGGCCTCTCCACCCACCGGCGTGACCCCATTCGGAGTTGAGGCTGTGTCTCCCAACATCGTTTACGATGTAGCCTCTCTGGTCCTTTATGGAATGAGTGCCATTCCCGTGAGGCTGAAAATCCTGCTGGACCGGCTCTTTTCGGTCCTGGCCCAGGACGACGTCATTCAAATTCTCAAAGGCTACGGGTGGACTTTGGAGGACTACCAACGCGGTTACATTCTCAAGGTAAGCTTTCAAAGGCAACTTAGACTTGAAATGTCTCATTTGTGAGTTTTTCCAATACTTAGGCCCTAAATATCTGGGGCTCGATTTAGGCCTTACTTGAAAATTGCTTCATCTTTAGAAGTTGGGTGTGCATAAAAAGCGAGGTAAAGGGAAAATGACAGAAAAGGAAGACTTTTTGAGTGATTTTCCACCACTGTGATACACATGGCAAAGATTGCAAAATGACACCAAGTTTTAAGTATGGCGATGGCTAATGCATAGTAATGTTGAAATTAGTTAGAGTAGGTATCAAGATGGCTCCCTTAGAGATGTTTTTCCCGATCCGCTTGAGGTACTACGGTGGAATAACTGGGCAGGTTAGGCATACAAATGCACTAGTAAATGAGCTGAAGCCCCTAAAAGGCAAACGGGTAGACAAAACACAATAGCATCAGCAAAGCGGGACACATGGCCATACCACGGCATCTATCCACGGCAGAGTAGATTGACATCACCACAAGCTTGGCTCGCCTTTGCCATCTCTGCTGCCTAGCTGAGAACAAAAACAAGTTTTTCAAACTACTCTATTCGTTGTCCAAGTTTTTGCTCCATAGATCATTCCATGTCACAGACTTTTAACTCCTCCTCCTTTCGAAAATGAATGACACTACATAGAACTCCGGCTTGAAAAATGCATGGAAAAGGATGGATGACCTAGTCGTTCCTAGGAGACAAGAAATGCACAGTAGGCTATCAAACCAAAAAATCGGTCATTTTTAATTTCAATTCTAACCTATCTTAAGCGGAATGATCGAGACCCGAAGGGTCGAGGAAACGTTATAGTATCAATTAGAGTCTTTTGTTTGAATGAAATATTTTTGACTAATATTGTTAGGAAATAGCTCACTGTGTCATCTGGTAGCTAAGCTCCATCATAGTAGAAATCCTTAGTGGAAAGCGATGATGAAGTATCGGGTGTCCTGCTCGAGCCCGCTTTGCTCAGTCTCACAGGCAGCAACTCACACTTGAGTTTCAATTAGTAATTCACTACATCTAACTGAACTTTTAAAAGCATCAGTAGTGATCCTCCAATGATAGAAAAGTAGTTTTAACAATGACATATCATCAACATAAAAGTAGTACAATGCCGGGATTATCAAACAAAGCGGCCCCCCATTGTGCGATCGGGGGACCCCTAAAGTCTCTTCTCAGTCTCTACCCTTGCTGCTGCTCTCAGCTAAAACGCGTCGTCCATTTTTATTGGATGAAGCTTTGCTTTTTACGACACAGACCAACCGTTTCAGATAATAGCTGTACGATCTGCAGGCCAGATGATCAAAAACAATTGAAACCTCAATAATTACTGGGGTTTACACACAGTGCTCTCACAAATGAGTGAAATGAAAAATCATTATTTTCTGATAGGTGGCATGATGCTAAAATTAAACCGTTAGTTTAATCAATAGGTTAACATGTTAATAATTTTCCATTCACACCTGCATTTAGCCCTGCACGTGCTGCCGCTCCTGTCTCAACTCCCATTTCTGCTGGAGGGGGAGCAATTAGGTTGGGTAGAGAGAAAAAAAAAACATTGCTTACCCGATAATTCGTCCTGTGCTATTACAGTAAGCGTCATTAATATTGGCAGGATGGACCCATTAAGGAAATGGGCAAAATTGAGTGTGCCGCCATGGCCATAGTGGCACACGCAATGTCGTCAATTTGGGGATTTTTCTGAAAATAGGGTCACCACCTAGTAGTTGTAAAGCGATGGGAAGCTTCCCAGATGTCCATTTTCCAATGAAGTTGCTGCCCCCCATAACTACCGCTAGCTGCAGCTCTATTCTGCTGCAGAGTTTGGAATCTAAACCGGCATGAAAGATGGCCGTGTAATGTGGTTAATTACGGGCGCTCCAGGATGAAAGGGGTCTTCATGCGAAATTAATAGTCAAGTACATAGAAGGCTTTCTTTTACCCTTTATCTCCCCAAGAAATCAGTTTTACCTATCGACGAATAAGAGATCACTGTGCCGCACTGTGTACTACTACTAATAAGACAGAAAAAAATGGTGATTTTTCATTTTTCAATTTTCGGACACACCCTTAACCAGTCTTCTGGACTAGAGTGCCTAATCTGAAGAGAAAGGTCACTTTTTCGTCGGATCTCCAAGGAGCAGGAAGAAAACGACATCTAGGCTAAGTGAAAAGAGCTCTAGCGGCTTATCGTTCTTACTACTGTAACAAAAAGTTAGGAAAGGAGAGGGAGACAAAAAGTCGATGATGGATTAAACTCGTTTAGTATTGCCGCATAAAATGTCAGATTGTGACTAGCAAAAAGTCCAGCAGAACTCAGAGACAAAAGCTTTTAAAGTATAATCTGAGGTCCATGAAAAATCTCCTCGCGGTTTTCAAGTAGTAGTGTAGTCGTGAGCAAACGTTTACGCTTATTTTTCTGCCTTTTAGTCTTCTTTGTGATGCACTTTGAGTCAGTTATCCTTTGGCTTTTTTCGCGGTTTATAAAAGGTTTAGTGAAAAAAAAATAATCCGCTAAATAACTTTGTGAACTAGAAAATCAAATTGCAATATGTCGTAGTCTTCTCATTCATTGAGGAGTGATTTGATTGATGTCCAAACTGTCTCTTGTATCAAACATGATTTTGATGCTTCTTGGCGCCTAGATGGTGTCTAAGTGAATTTTTGCATTTAGTATTTTTCTTGGTTGTTTTTCATGCAGCAGTCACAATTTAGACAAAGACAATTCATACTACGCTTGGATATATATGAGGAGTATTCTTTTCGGAGGCTGCCAAAAGCGATGTCGTCGCGGGTCCAAAAAAAACGTTGAGTAGGGGATGCCAAGTTTTGAGCTGTCAGAGGCCCATTTCTTATTTGGTATAGAACTTCCAACAGCACCTCGATAGCGCAGTAGCATTCACAGTATTTGAAAATTTTATCAAAACCTCTCATCATCTTAACAAAAATGACAATGGGACTTTTTTGGTCATTCTTAAACACTGTGCACGAGCGCGATGCAGCAACAGTAGTCGTCCAAAGTCGAAAACAAAAATTGACCAAAGCGAGATGGATTACTCGTTCGCTGATCGCTCACTCGTTGATATACTAAATCTGAATTGAAAAATTGGAATTGGAAATGAGTTTTTTGGAGTAGTACTGAAGTAGTAGAATGAAGCATATGTGCGCTGTCTCTTCGTTAGTAGTCTGAATACATTACGTAGGTTTCAAATGTCGACAAGCCAAAGATGGAGCAGTTTGGGCGTGACACAAGACAGCGGCCAATAACAAAATGCGGCCTTAGAGCAGCTCATAGAAATTGTCGTTAGACAAACTCTCTTCTTGCATATACTGCTGCTCTTTTATTGTACAACATGAAGCCATGAAAGGCAACTTTGAAAAAACGCCCACTTGTGAAAATGTTTGAGCTCTCGAGTAGAAGGACCCTTGTCATCTGCTTCAGTTCCTCAAATGAAATGGAAATCAATTCGCAGTGTAGATTAAAAAATGATCCCTGAGGGACTTTTCAGAAATGAAAAACTTGACAAATTTTCGTGTCAAAACCATTTCTTTTTAGCTGGTTGAACTTGGTTCATAAGCAGATGAAAAGGTTCGATGAATATGTCGTGCACATTATTGATCCAACTGGGTCGACACGATTTGAAGTGGTTCTTTGTCAAAGCATAATCCATGAATATGAGGAGGTGTGGCACCTTTGCCAGCGCATTGCCATACTAAAACCGAAACCGACTTTTCCACTCTGCTCTCAAATATCATCTTAGTAAAATAGTATACAGAGTCGAGCAGATAGAGTGGGCGGGTCAAAACTTTGAGACCTGAAGCAGCAAGCCCCTCAACGATTTTTTAAAACATCAATAGATGATGACCAAGGTTTGTCAATGTCAGCTTTATCACTTTTCAAAAACGCCAGCTATGATATCCGACTCACATTTGTTCTAAAATCGTATCAAAAATGTCTCATTTTCAATTTTCATTTCTTTGATTGATTTGATTGGTACGAAAATGCAAACTGAATTCTTAACAATGTTGTTATTAGAGGAGACTTTTTAAGGTGATTTTCCAACACTGTGATACGATATTTTACTGGCATAGCAGCAATGCAGATAGTCTCCAAAAATGGGGTCACTCTTTATTCTCTTGAGACCAATTAATTTGATTTGCCGTTGCCAATTTTGCACTGAACTCTGCACGTCTTATTATGTACAAATGTCAAAACCTCGATTATTGTGGTGTGCTGCCTGGCAAAAATATGTACGGTGTAGTCCATCTTTTTGCAAAAAAATATTCAGTGCTCATCGTCGCATCGCCGATGCCGCTTCGCTCGTCCTCGTCGTTGGAAAATGGCTCTGGCTGCTATCTTGGTCTAAAATTAGCACTCGAGAGCGCAAATGTGACAAGCAAAGTGTGGCCCTTTGGACTCTTTGCGAAGCCTTTTTTTCCAGGGGTCATTGTGGGGTCACACCTGAAAATTCCTTTTTTTTCTGTAACCCCAAAATCTTTGAAGCCTACAACACAGTGTGTTGTAAAATCACTGAAAAAGTCTCATTTTAGCAAGCTTCATGTCTCCTACTTTTTCATTTCATCTTGGGGGAACATTGGGGATTGGAGGCAGTAGGAGTGGAAAAGAAATGAAAAATGACCTGGTTGATGAAAAATATGAGTCGTTGGAGTCATTTTTGTCTTGTCATCTCCATTGGAGATGAGAAAAGGGAGCAGCAGCTCAGCTCCTCTCAGCTTGGAATTTTCTACTTTGATGATAGATGGTAACAACTTAATACACAATCGATTTTTGAATCTCTAGATCCTTCTCTTATATTGCCAAGCAGAGTTCGTTAGAAGGTTAGTTGTGACCCATAAATAATACACACAAATAGTAGTCAAAGGGCTATACTCTAATTGGATCATGTGTCGATATATGAGCGCCCTCTAGGCAAGGGATTTTCTATGGCAACAAACATGCCAATATTTGTCAGAAAGGGTCTTGACCAGATGCGATGCGTTAATTTGATCATACGCTACGAAAGGCGATGACCATAGTGGAGTAACTTGACATATAAATAATATCCGAATCCGATATTCTTCTTTACAGGATAATCGAGGCGCACCTCTGGAAAGGTGGCAGATGTGCTCCAAAGAAGAGGAACCGCTGGTCCTACAGCAATTTCTCAGATTCGGCGAAACTCGTCCCATCACCCAACAACTTATTCTACAAGAGTTATCAGAACGATCCAATGAAGAACATCGGGCAAGAGTTCAATCGGGGATCAAGAAACTTATGGAGCATAACTCGGCTGCCGCCGCCGCGGCGGCCGCTGCATCGGCCGCGGCTCAAGCTGCTGCCTTGAGGCCACCACCTTTGACCTCGCCCTTAATAAACAACAATGGGCACATTGGAAAGCCCGACCGGGATTCTACTTCATCCCCTGCCAGATCTCCTCACTCAAAGGTAAATAATGATACATTACTATTCCCTGTACTGCTTTTCGAATCCTAACTTTAAATCCTTCTTCAGGCGTCTCCTTCAGTGTCTCCTTCGTCGTCAACAGTCGTTAGCCCCAAAGGCCACGGAGGCATGGCTTCACCCCCAGCTACTACCCCGACGTCCTCAGTCAATGGTACAGGGGGCTTGCTCCCGGGCAGCCCTGTAGGCTCACCCTTAAATAAATTGCAGTGCATGCAACCCTTCGATTACCGTAAATCCAGCGAAGCCAAGACACCAGATTCTATTAGTAGCCGTGGATCCATTGAGAGACCCATACCTCCCAGTATACCCCATGGAATGCCTCGCATGCCCGGATTGGGTATGCCCCTCATTCCTAACGTTAGTGTACCACCTTCTCTCGCATCCTACCACAACTCGATTACCAAGGTAATTTAAGTGACTGAAATCATTCAGTGCTTCTTTTTAAACTATCATTTTTTCTTTGTAGGCTCAGCAAGAGTACCAAATGTCAAAAATCGTCGATGAGAATTCGCATAGTGCGTTGAACCTTTCCAGCGCTCCTGCTCGAAATCACTCTTCAAGTCGAAATAACGAATGTCGGCCCATCCCTTCTTCGCGCCAATCTCGTCAATCTACCGACAAATCCGAAGAGGCCGGTCCCACCGGCCTTTCCGCCGAAGTTCGCAAAAAGATGCGGGACAATATCGGGATGTCCTACATTTCCCCCACTACCGGGAAAAAACGCGTGCAATGCAACGTCTGCTTGAAGACCTTCTGTGATAAGGGGGCCCTGAAGATCCATTTTTCGGCTGTGCACTTACGAGAGATGCACAAATGTTCAGTGGAGGGTTGCAACATGATGTTCAGTTCGCGCAGATCCCGAAACCGACACTCCGCCAACCCCAACCCCAAGCTTCACACACCCCACCTAAGACGCAAGATCTCGCCCCATGACGGTCGCACTCACCAAGGCCCATTTTTGCCCAGCTTAGCCGCCTTCGCTACCACCAGTAAACCCCCGGCGGCGATGCCCAGCCTTCCCAGTCCCGCCAACTTCCCCCTCGGCAGTCCCTTCGGAGCCCCTGGGGCTGCCAGTTTACTCACCCCTGAAAATATGCAGAATTTCCAAAGGCAACAAATGGAACTGCAAAAATTACACGAGTTGAAAATGGGCATGTATGCCGGTCATCAGAACTTCGATGCCAAGCGTCATATGGAGCTGGAGGAAAATAGCGATACGTCCAAGCGAATTCGTCTTTCAGACTCCGAGAACGAAAACGACGAAAAAGAATCGGACAAAGCTGAAAGCACAAAAGACGAGGGAGCTTCCTCGGGAACGCAAAGTGCCACTGGAGGTTCCAAAAGAAAGTCCCGAAATCCCACCCGAATCACCAATCTAAATCCCACGGAGAATCCCACCGAAGAGGATTTTTCCAGTGATGACGACGACGAAGGCTTTGAGAATCCTTTAGATGATATTGACGATGACATGGACTTGGATAATCATGGCCCGCATGATGATCCAGATGATCAAGGAGCTTCTGGAGCAAGCAAGGGAGGAGCTGGTCAACCCAAACCTAGCAAAAGTCCGCCTCCACCTGGCTCGGGAAACAACCATGGTTCGAATAGCAATGCAGATCAACAGAATCATCATGACAACAATAATGGCGACTCTAAACCTACTGACTCTAAAGAGGCCAACAACAATGCTACTATGTCAGTGACGGAAACTAATTCAAGCACGGAGCTCTTTTCCGACTCCGAAAACGTGGACCCTCCGGTATCACTGATGGACATCCCCTTGGACAAGGAAAATCCCAAGCGTTGTGTTGAATGTGGGCAAGAGTTTAGCAACCATTTTGATGTCAAACATCATTACCAGAATGTCCACTTAGGCATGATGCATAAATGCACCGTGGAGGGCTGCAACGCGGGCTTTCCCAGCAAGCGATCCCGAGATCGCCACGCTTCCAATCTGAACTTACATCGGAAATTGTTGTCGACGACCAGCGTTGATACCAGTACAACGAATACTTCATCAACCACTCAAAACCATTCTTCTTCTCATCAGCAAAATCAAGCCAATAATTCGTCAGCAGCTGTCGGCTCCCCATTTACTAATCATGTGCAGCAACAAAGCGAATTATTAGCCCGATTGTACACCGAACAACAATTAAGAAACTCATTATTTAATAACGTTCACGATATGGAAGCAAAAACGAAAGAATTTGCCGCCATGATGGCGTTTCACCATTCAAGTCCGGAAAAATTCAGGCACATGATGACAGAAGCCACCTCTTCATGACAAATTCGGGCTAGCAGCCGGAAGACAAATTGTCAAAATTAATAGCAAATTTCTCTTATTATCATCTAAGATCATCATCTTCTTTGTGTACATTGTACAACCCCCATTTATCATCCTTGCAGTCTTAAAAACAAATGTACAAACCCTATTACATACTTACTACTGTCTTTTTAACGTTTTTTCCCTTTCCCAACCAACCCCCCAATCCCCGAGTAAGATCAGCATTGCAATGCTTTGATTTGAAAGGGTATTATACATCACACCACTTCAGTATAAGCGAGATTATTATATCTAGATCCATGATGATATATATATCCATGATATGTGTAAAGAAGGCATGCATTTTTGAACTACTGTCTGTCTAATTCTTATTACAACCTTATTAAAACTGTGCGAAGCGACCCCTCGCTAGCTAGCTCGCTCGCGCCTTGAAAAACGCATGTAAACAAACCAGAAATTAGTCACCAAGAATTGAATTGAAAAATAATAAGACAACGAGTGTACCACCCCCAAACCAATACCCATTTTACCCCCTATTATCATCAGCTCTTGCCAAAATTTAATGTGCCAATAAATATCGTAGAATTCTACTACCCTAGAATCAATCATCAACACACCATGTTTACTTAGTACCACTACAAACGTGTTTCATTAATAATTAATCAGCACCACACCATTACTTTACTTTTTTGTCGATCCTTAGCCATTCAGATTACTATTCAGATTATCTGGATCGCTAGTCGTAGTTTCTATCTAGATGAAAATAAAAATGACAATGTTACTGCTTCATTCATTTGGGATTATTATTCGATATTTGACTATTTGAGGCTATCCATACATACGCGCGCATGCATACTTCTTCGTTGCAAAATTCCAAGGTTTTGGGGTAAGCCAAAAATTCTCAGGAAATGAGTTATGAGGCTTGATCATCACGACAACGGGCCATAAAAGACAAGGGTTTGTGGTTTTAGTCTACTGGCATTTGCTGACTATATTTATCAAAAACGACGTCTGGAATGGCTTGTTTTGTTCAAGTACCATAATGGAAAAGGGATTGATACTTCCGTTTATAGATGACTTCAGCCATTTCAACCTTTGGATGGTTTTCTGTCCTGCAGACTGCATACTACAACCAAGTTGTCAGAGAAAATGCTAAAACTGTCTACCAGGAGGAGCAGCCTGTAGAGGCTTCAATGCTACATCTAGTGAGGAAAAGGTGAGACTCATCATCAGGACGCGACTGGATGTTCAAGTAGAAAGGTTGCGCAGTTAGGTCACAACAATGTTCCGCTAAATACTTTTCTGTCATGGTGTAATGTGTTACTAGAGAGCCTCTATCCCTTAGGGGTCTCTATGTGTTACAACTTTATGATTGTCATATATGCGTTTTAAAAAGAAACACCTTGAGCTAATTTGCTGACGAATCAGAAGTAATGTAACCAGCTGGAGGGTTCATAGGTGTTCGTAGGCAGGGATCGATACATACATTTTTTGCTTGGTATCTGATATATTGTCTGAAATGAACGATTCATACAATTTAGAATTTTGAAACATTTTGATTAAACATTTACATTTCCATGAGGATTTATCCGGATTCCAAGTATGATTTGAATTATGCTTTGTACTTAGGTTAAAATACAATTTTTTGGTTCTCTATTTTGTTTTTCTACTTTCTATATTTTCTTGTGGTTTTGGGGATCACATGTATGATTACTGTTATTGATAAAGTCATTTTGAAACATGACTCATCAAAATAAGCATTGATTTGTGAACAGAATGTACAAACATTCTTCCCGTAAAACAGAGAAGCTTAAAACCTTGAAAACAAAGTAAATACAAGGTTTCCCAACAAGTTTGAACCATGAGAATGCAAACATTTGAGCAGATTGTGGACCAAATCATCGATTTAGTAACAATCAAGGAAAAACCGAGGTTGATTGACCAAGACAAAGAAGAAGACAATGTTTCCTATGATGAAAGTAACAGAAGACTAACTGGATTCTGCTTGGTATTGGCAATTTTTCTGAGTATATTTTCAATTGTCTGCTTAGCATTGACTATCAACGCATTTGAAGCCCAAGCTTATAATGTTCAGGTTGCAAAATCTGCAACTGACAACAACGAAAAAACAGGTCCGAGAGTACCTCACGTTCTCTTCATGGATTCCATGGGTAATGGTGAAATATTGGTATTCAAGCAAGTCAATCAATCTTTCTTCAAATTCGCATGGGATTTCAAAGTTCCAAAACAGAAGGGAGGAAGGTTGCCTACGTATTTTGTATTCGAAGATCTTGGCGATATTCATGTAGCTTACAGCAACAGGAAACTGAAAATGACTGCAATCCAATCTTCAAGCTCTAAGCATTTGACTGTGCCAAGAAGTGAAATGAGGCAAGCATTTGACGGAGGTCATTCTGTTCGAATTGGTAACTTTTTTATGGTTTTTGGTGGAGAAAATAGCAAAAATCAACAATTACAACTTACAACTCAATGTTCATCAGTTGACTACAGGCAACTTGGAAAACCCATGGGGCAAACTGTGACTTCGGACATTTTCAGCATTAAACGTCAAGTTTGGATTAAAGGTCCATTTCTTCCATTCACAGGGGGATGTCTTTCCTATGCATGTGGAGCGTCTTTGAATCGTACTCATGGAATCATTCTCAACATATATGATAGCAAAAAGGGACTGAGGACTGATGACGATAGGCTCATGAGGAATGAAAGTTGTTTAGATGGCTTCATTTTTTCTAACCAAGATTTTCAATGGGTTTCTATCAAAAAATGTCTGATAACTCTAAAGAATCTGCATTTCATTACCCAATTCAGTTGCACTTCCTACCAAAAAGACAAAACTAATCAAATGTAAGTCATTCTTCCTATTTAGCATTTCATTTTTTAAAAGTAATTTAGGCCCTAATTTTAAACTTCTTTTACAGACAAATTGTTGCTTTATTGGCCCAAGATATCAATAATAATGGAAGTCCAGTATTAAACCGATTCATCTATCCTGAAACCAAAATATTTCTGGTGGATCCCTTAACTCTAACTTCTAAAGATATATCAATTTCTAGCAGTGTTTTGTATTCAAAAAGCATAACGCTATTCAGTTTAAGGAACCAGCTGTATTCTGCTGGCGAATTTGACCTTATCACGAGATTTTATCGACTCAATCTATCAAATTGTTCAATGGATACTTTAGTAGATGTGCCACATGTGTTGCAGCTTACTGAGGAGAGCACTACTTTTGTAATGTCTTTGCCATTCTAATGGGTGTCCCAACAAGTTCTAGAAGTGCAGAACTCCTTTCAATTTGACAATTTTTTCTGACAAAATATAATTAAGCTTTGTTAAAAATTCATTTTTACCATTTTTACTAGATAATAATCACCATGATGACTTTTCATTGGTCTTTTGAAAATCGACTTGTGAAGCAAAATTCTTGTCGTTTTGTATTTATAATTTGATTAATTAAAATGTGGTCTACATCTCAATGTGAGTACTGAATAAATGATACATCAAAGGATTGTTCCAAAGTAATTGTTTCTTAGGCAAAAATGTGCTTCATTCTTGATTACCAAATCCTATTTTAGCGGAACAATTATAAGTGAGTCACGCAACTACGACTCGGCACTCTCAACGTTAAAAGCTGCTGCACAGATGTTAAAATATGTACTGTATTAGCAGATCAATTGTTAACAATGCGTCGGTGGTATAATGGTCAGCATAGCTGCCTTCCAAGCAGTTGATCCGGGTTCGATTCCCGGCCGACGCAG
>LT727893.1:1108137-1127781 GCA_900157175.1 Oithona nana
AGTGGACAAAAGTTAATTTTTTTTTTTGAAAACCCGAAGCTTGCGGTCAAACAGTGTTACCAGACAGGTCAGTTTTAATAGGACAAAAATTGGTGGAAAATGCCAAAATTAAAGAATTCAAATGTGACATTTTGAGTAATTTTCAAACAATGTGGAAATGTTGGACAACGTTGAACAACGTTTTTTCTTTCCTTTAACCTTGCGAAATGGTATTTCTACATAAAGTTGAAATTATGTTAAAATAGAGTGACCCAGAAATCACAAGTCAAAACATTTTTCCTGTCCTCGATCCTGAGTTCTAGTTTGAGAGTGGAAATGTGCGCGCGCGTTGCGGCCTCAAAAGAATTGGGCCAATCCCATTTTTCTTTCGAGGCCAACAATTGTCTTACGAAAACTGCATTGCTTCTGAGACACACTTGTTTACAAAAACTTTGTGTGTGAGTAGCAGCACAAAGTGTGTGAAAATCACTCAAAAAGTGAAAATATTTGCATTTTCCGCATTTTCCTTACTTTGCCCAAAAATGACCAAAATTGCCACGTTTAGTTTCAGACGAAACAACGAAACAAAACTATTTTCCCCTTAAAAAATATTCCAATGAGACTTTTTTGGATGTTTTTCAAACACTTTACATCAGTGTTCCTAATTCACATTTCTGACATGACTCTGAACTTTTCGAAGCTGTCGAAGATACAGCAGCAGCGGAATGAACAATAAATCTTGCCAATCAAACCGTGAAAAATGTTATAAGTAAAAGGGATAAAAGGGGTCAAAAACAGAGTATTGGCGCGCCGCGCTCCGGAGCGGCGCTCCGCAAATTGAGCTGGAGCGTTATCCGGAGCGGCGCTCCTAAAAAGGCCGGAGCGCTGAATGCGCTCCGACTAGCGCTCCGATAGACGTATAATTCATGAAAACAAGCAGAAAAAATTGAAAAAAATCTCGCGCTTCGCGCGAATTCAGTACAAATCGAAATATTTTTTCTTGTGCATATGTCATCCAGAGTTCTTTTCACCTGAGTTTTGAGAGTGAAGGGGTACTCTAGAAAAAATTCCAAAGTTTTCCCAAATTATTACTTGATAAAACTTCGCTGGCTTCTCGCACATAAAAATCTGACACAGTTTTTACCTCGGTTTTGAGAGGGGGGATAAACCTGGAATATTCGTCGAGAGAGGGGGTGGGCGAAATCTTTGGAACCCCCACTCATTGTATAATGCACAGGGTAAAAAAAATCTGCCGGAGCGCGGTCGGAGCGCAGCGCTCCAGGGCCGGAGCGCTAGCCGGAGCGGCGCTCCAGGTTCTCGGTCGGAGCGCAACCCAGAGCGGCGCTCTGGATTTCGCTAGAGTGCTAATACTCTGCTTCTTTTAATGATGAAATGAGTTATTATTGGTGAATGATGAAAAGATTACAATTAGATTTTTTAATACATATAGATCAGAAAAGCCAAGACAACATATGCCAAGATGAAGAGACAGGTCCAGAGAGGGAACAATATTTGCATGACCATCTTGCATCTGGATTTAGGCTTGGTGGGCTCTGCTGGTTCCATTTGTGGTCTTGTTTGGTTCTTAGGTGACTTTGTTAAATCCTTTATCATTTCCCATGAGACAAGTATGATGAAGTTGGTAAAAGGATTGACCAATGCAAAGATCAGCCAGTAGTCAATAACTTTCAAGTAAGCTGTTTTGGGAACAACTTGGATGATAGATTGGAAAAAACACATCATGACCAAGAGACAAGTCAAAGATACCATAATTGTAGTGTCAGAATGGTCTTCATCTAAGAAAAGGATGATGATGCCTATGATTTGAAGTCCTAATGTGGGAATAAAAGTGACAAAGATGTGATAGATAGGAATCCTTTTCAACTCAAACTGACAAGACATGATGTTGCCATAATCTGAGTCCTTCATTGATATTTTGCTTAGATAGAATTGAGACAGTTGTTTGGATCCATTGTAGTCAACATGTCCAACAGTCACGTTCAAGTGGTCTTGTAGATGTATAGGTACTTCAAGATCAATGTTGCATTTTTGGATATCAAAGGGGTAGGAGAGCAGGTCAAAGGAACATTTGAACCAGAGTTCATAAGTGCCTTGGAGTGAAAGGTCATTCTCACTACCTTTGAATCTTGTACCTTCCCCAATTTCGTGTTTCTTTAAGATCTCTGGCTGTCCCTGTTTTAGAATTTCAATAATAGTAGGATTGTCAGGAATCTCAGTATCTGCATTGGCTTCACTGTTTCCAAACCTTAGGATTGGATACCAAATGCTTCCTTTGTGCAATTCATTCAAAATATTCAATGATCCAAGGTAAAGATACTCAAGTCTGGAGTCCTTCCAAGTCAGATTCAAGTTGAACTTTGCTTTGAAACTCATCCTCAGCTCATCAATGTCATCCACTGATAAAATATTCAAGTGAACTGCGATTTGGGTCGTTTCTGTTCTGGATGTAGGTGGATGAGTTTTGACATAGGTGGACTTGTCAATCAACAAAAGATTGCAATCGATTTCATCACTGTTATCATTGCAATCAGATATGCTGTCACATATCTTGGTTAGATTAATGCATTGACCACTATGACAAGTAAATTGTTCACCATGTTTACACTGAAAATGAACAAAACAATCTTTCAGAAAGATCATCATTCATCAAGTAAAGCATAAACTCACCTTGGAAAGTTTTAGGCTCTGTAACTGATTTGTTGCATTCATCATTGTCCATTTATGAACCCCAACTGGACTTGTGAAATCTGTTGGCAAGTCAAAATATGCAAGAATGTTTGCATCTATGTCTTCATTCGATTTTGGTAATTGTTTCCCCTTGACTGCAATCCAACGGTTGTTAGGTTCATCAAATAAGATGTATCCATGAAATACCCCTTTGAATGTAGGCATTCCTCCAAAGAGCTGATCAATGTCTAAAGTGTAAAGATTGTCCATTGGTGATTTTGGCTCAAGACCTTTCATGAAAAATGTCTGGACAGTTTCAAAAAGACAGTTAAAACAGGCTCCAATGGTACAAAAGTAATCAACCATATTTCTACCAAGAATCTTTTCATTGGATACAACACACCTTTCAAGCATTTTCCCATTAGGTTCGTTTGTTTTCCAAGGAAGTTGTTGCCAATCCGATATTTCTTCCTTTGTGGTGTAGTCTATGAATCGATTGCTACTGGTCTTGTACAAAGGAGTGAGTACCAAATCACACTTTTTTGTCAATCTGTCTGAGACATTTCTGGGAGACCTTACCAATCTTGCACCAAAGACATCACAAAGTTCTGCAGCTTTGAAAAGGTCTAATTTCTTTTGAAATCCCAATGTTTTAGGGGTGATTAAATTGCCACAGATTTCATGTCTACTGCCAACTTTGACTTGATTTTTGAATCCTACCTCTGAAAAATCTTCTGTTTTCAAGGTACTCCAATCTAATTTTGGAGCAATACTTGGTTCTTGACATAGTTTGGTGTAATTGATAATTTCTTCAAGACTATAAGCCTTTTGCCAAATATTAAAGTTAGACACTTTTACTCCAATAGGAATGTAAACTAATTTTTTACCAAATTCTAACACACCAAAATGAATAGGTTTGAAATCCTCCTTTGCGATGAGGTGGCTTTCTTCAAACCACAATTTACCATCAACTACAACCCTATAAGTTGTATCATTGGCACTAAAGCAGAAATGCATCCATGAAAAAAGCTTGAAGTCAGATTTGTGAACTTTGAAGACATAATCATAGTTATTAGTTTGTAAGAAACCAATTCCATCATCAGCCCTCATAAACAATTCAAGACCATTTTCTTTGTCAATAAAAATTCTAATTCTATCCAGGCTATTCTTCAAATTGAACTGCAAACAAATTTCAAACCCATCAAAAATTGGGAACTGTTGATTGAGCTCCAATCTCACGAAGTTTGATTCGCCTGGAGGGATATCTAGGTAGATGATTTCAGAACAAGAACAAGTGTTTGATATGAAAAAGAGTACTAGTATTACAAAGAGCTTCTGCATGTCTTTACTTATCAGAGGCTCTTATACAACTGACAAATTGCTTGCTACTTTGGTGTCATATGGGCGTTCAAAAGCTTGCAACAAAAAAGGAATGTATACTTTCTTGTTTCCTTCTCAAAAGCTTTTACCAAATAATAGCCAAATCAACTTCTTTTGTTCGAAAATCAATATTCGATGAAAAAACCATTTCAGAATTGCTTCCTCCACATTTAGGGTATGCCTAACTTTTCCTCATTCACCAATAAATGTAGAGTTAATTTTTAACATTCATTACTTACTAAATATTAGTAAATACCTTGAATCAATCACGTGATTCCGGATCCGGATGAAAAGTTGTTCACATCCTGAACATTTGTTTTTACCTTTGAATTGAATTATTGCTTCGTTTGATGATGAAGTACTACGTTTTCAGTTTGATCTTTACAGTTATTTTTGTATACTGTATTCATCCAAGCGAATCAGAAAATATGGCAAGAATTTATGGTGGCAAGAATGCTAATTTTTGTAAGTCTAAATCTCTTTTTATCCTCGATACGCTCTACTAACAATTGCATTGGTTCTATAACAGCTGAATGGAAGTTTATTGTTGCGTTATATCATGAATACAAGGACTACATTAAATATAACGCAACTTCGTATTTCTTGAAGAAAACTGATAAAATTCTGTATTCAAATCATTGTGCTGGATCCATAATCAATCAGTGGCAAGTAATCACTGCAGCTCATTGCATCACACCAAACATAACTGACATGAGAATTGTGTTTGGAACATCAATCATTACAAAAAAGTATTATTCAAATGCAATGAATGAGCATCAATTCTATAGAAAACCTGTCAAGGCAAAGAAATTTCCTGGTTTTAGTCGTGGTTATTATGGTGATAAAGTGTACAGAAATTTTGGTGATATGGCGATTATTACTGTAGATGAACCTTTTAGTTTTGATGATAAGTTGGTCAATCCAATTTCATTAGAAACATTTGATCAAACACCTTCAATCAATGACACCTGTAAGATTGCTGGTTGGGGAAACATTATAAATATGGTGAAAATCCTTTGGTATCCTTTAGTATTACAAAGTGCTGAAGTCAAGATTGTACCAATAACTGATTGCAAAAGGCAATATGAAGAAGAAATGAAGGAAACACTTGCATACATTGACTCAACCAATCTTATCTTATGTGCTATTGGAGACAATGGCAAAGATTCAGGACATGTAAGTTTACCAAAATAAGATTGCTCATCTCCTGTTTAACTTTTTGATGTCAATAGGCAGACTCTGGAGGACCTTTGATATGCAATGATAAGCAATCCGGAGAACCATTCTTGGCTGGTGTAGTCTGTTTTGGTGTTGATGATGTCTTAGGAGTTCCTGGAGTTTATACACATATTTTGCCATATAACAATTGGATTGAAGATAATTTGTATGAAGAAGGCCTAAAATCAACTTTAACAAAACCAGTTGAACGAAGCAATGGAATTCAACAAAAAATATTTCATTTACAGTTATTCTTATTTGAATTACTATTGCATTGTAAATAAAGATCATCTTTGTTTTTCATTCAATGAAGTTAAATCAGGCAAAGTTGTACTACTGATATCTTCTTCTGCAATAGAATGAAGTCCAAGACTGAGCCACAATTCAATATCTTCACGAATTTTGGCTACAGTGAGACCAAAGTGTGTGGAAATGATCTTCTGATCAATGATAATGATGGCTGAAGGCAATGCATTGATTTCGAAGGCTTCGGCTGCCTCACCACAGTCATCAATATCTGCTTTGATGAAGCGAATTTCTTTCCTGATGCCATTTTGATTGACTGTAGATTTGTTTCCATAGGTTTCAGCAATGTCCTGAAAAACAGCAAAACTCACAAAATGATTCTTTTAGGTAATTAATGAAAAGAAATCTTACTTCCATTTGTGGCTCAACTTTTGAACAAATGCTGCACCAACTGGCTACAAAGTTTAAGATGACCATCAAGGATGATGATGATGATGTACTCTCAATTGAATCTTGATTTTGCTTCAATAAAACTTTGACTTCCTCAGAGGATTTGGCCACTAAAATATTCTCATTCAAGGATTCAGGCAAAGAATCTAATCGTTGGCCATTTAACTTTCTGATTGGGTCTGGATTTGTCATTGGTTCAGGAGCTTGCATCATTGATGTAATTGATGAACTTCTTGAATTTGATGACTGAATGGAAGATTTGGGTGTCAATAAAGCAGAATTGCTACTCGAACTTGAAGAAGTGATTTTTCGGCATTGTCCTCCATCATTACCAAGTATTCTGTAGCTTTCAGATCCTAATTTTTTGCCTGACAAGACAAAACTAATTTTGATGATGTACTCCTTGTCAACTCTCAAACCAGCCAAAGTACTTTTGAAGTTTCTAACTTTATCCGCGGACTTTTTTCTGCCATAAAGCAAAGCCACTTTTCGAACCAAGTTAGTTTGCGGACTGGACTTGGATTTCTTCTTGATTTCGATAAACTGATCAGCATCATCTACGCCGCCATCAATGATGGTCATGGACTTATCTGGATTAACAAAGTTCAAAGTGGAACTCATACTGGCCACTGATTCTTGTCTTGATAGTTGCTTTGATGAAGTTGCCTCACTGGAGTTGCTTGATGATACTGAAACTTTTCTACTGATGGGTTGGATGGGTTCAAATACACAATTTGCCCCGTTTACTGAACAAGCTGGCATCATGGTAACCCCATCATCCAATTTATCAATTGGTGGATCAATTTCCATCACATACATCAAATGTTCCTTTGGTACATTATGCCCCAGAAATTGGGCAGCAATGGGTTCATTCCAAGCAATTGTTATGTCCCTTCTTCGCGAGCTTGACACATTTGGAATAGATGTGATTTGTGAATCTCGTACTCTGAATTGATCTTTGAAGGACTTGTCAAAGATGCTCAAGACTAAAATCGAGGACCAAATTCCTTCTTGGGCTGCCAACAGATTTAAAAGCATTTGCATATCTGGAGACAAGATGTAAATCTCATAAAGAACTCTTTCTTCTTCTGTCAAATGATCCAAGTTCCGGATCTCATTTTTGGCAGCGATCCCTTGTAAATGAGTTTCAATCAATCGAGTCAATTTGGTAGGTCTCCAATTTCTGTTCATTCTTCTCAATGTCTTCAATATATTCTTCAGAAATCCACAATTTGAATCATTTGAGGAGTCGTGATCGTCGTCGTGATCATGATCCAATTGGACAACAGTCTTGAGCCTCAAATGCCAAATTATATTGAATCCAGCCACGATCAAAATGAAGAATAAGACAATGTTGACCAAATCAAAAATGACCAAATTCATGCCACTGGAAGGTATGGAGCACTCATGAGTGTAATCAAAGACGCGGCATTGGAGAGTTGTACGAAAACTATCTCTTAACCGATTGCATTGGTGGAACAAAGACCAACTGATGATTGTAATGCAAATGACCAACTTGATCACCGTTTGAGAAATGTAAGCTTTGGAGTAAAACCAAGAATTTTTGAATTCGTAATTGATTTGTCGACATTTTTGTCGATTTTCCTTGGTATCCACTTTTTCAATATCTCCCGTTTCCAACACATCTTTGATCAGCAAGTCATAGAATTTCTCAATGCGTTTTCCAGTCCACAAGTACCTGGTCAAGATCCGTTCCAGTAGAACCAAAACCAGTGCAATGGTTAGGACCAAATAGGGAAAATACAAAGTGATTGGACTCAAATTTTCATTTACGCACTTCCAATAGACATGAAACCCAAATAATCGAGGGTTGGACCGAATGTAACATCCATCGTAATTTTGGTCAGCTTTGTCATACCTGGCACAGTGTTTTGAAAATCACAGAAAAAGTCTCATTCAACATTGCGAGCGAAGCGAGCTACGTTAAGGACAAAAATTGGTGGAAAATGCCAAAATTAAAAAATTAAAATGCGACATTTTGGGTGATTTTCAAACACTGTGTACCTGGTTTGGATGTCTTGAAGGCTGGCGATGTATTTGCGTGACTTGAAATATTTGTACTTTAAATTTGAATTGATTTCGGTCATATTCAAGTCATTGACGAGATGCTCAGCGTATTTGTGCAACACGACAATTGTGTCATTTTCGAGCCGACATATCCGATGCGGTAGCAGATAATTGTAGGGTGAACTCAGCTTGTAAGAACAATTTCCTTGAACACTCAACGTTGGATTGATCGGTACTGCAATCAGTCCTAAGACAACCAAAAAGTAGACCAAGTAATGTTGCAATGTGATCCACCATGGCGTAAACACTTTTTCGGCACAAGTATTTCCAATCAAAGATTTGGTCAAAACATCACGTCCGATATCCATTTTAGTTGATGATCTGTCTCGATGCGTTTCTAAGATACTGGCTAGCCAGCGCTAGCATTTGACGTGTCGAGATTTTGACGCGCGCGCGAGAGTGTGCCGGAATTTTTTTAAGCGCGAGTTTTATGATATCCTTCCGGTCCGCTATGAATAGTAGCAATCTACGAATCTATATTGCTAAAAAAATTGTCTGTCTGTCTAACCTAGGGCTGGGAATTTTCCGGAAAATTCTAATTTCCGGGAATGGGAATATCCTGAAATCTAACCGAAATTTTCCGGGAATTCTCGAAAAATTGAAACTTATTTATTTCTCGAAATTTTCCGGAAAATTTTAATTCCCTGGAACGGAAATTCGCCGAAATCTAACCGGAATTCCCGGGAATTTCCGAGAAAAAGAAACGCATTTCTCGAAATTTTCCTGGAACGTTCGGGAAGTCCCGGGTCCCAGCCCTCGTATGACCTCATCAACCGCATCTCCGTTTTCCTAAAAACCTCAACTTAAGATATTTTATCATTATACATACTTTTTTTTCCCGGGCGCCTCACATTTCACAATGGAAGTCGAAGGCGAGTTAAATCTATTGTAAAGTTAGCAAATATTTGACAGGAAAATATTTTTCAAATGTAGGTAATATTTGAAAACTTTGAAGTTCAACACAGATTTGAAAATAGGCGCAAATGTCTTAAGAGATTTTCAAAATGTACAAAACTGTACAGTTGTACATGTTCCTAGAGTACGAACAAGTAACAAAAAAACCGGTGCACAAACTAACCAAGTAAGATTGTAGAGCGCACTGAAGCCAAGAAATATAGCTTAAGGTCATTCACGAGGAGATTGTGTGACGTCAACGGCAGTAACAACAGTTCCTCATGATGATGTTCGAGTTGTCATTTTGGCTAGGCTTCATTAGCAAGATTAGAATTTACATATTTATTTTTTGACCAAGATAAAAAATGATAAGAAAAAAAAGGTCAAAACGCTCTCGTATATCAACATGGCCGATTTTGTCCATTGGATTCTTCCCATTTTTCTTTGCTTGGGTTACGTAGCTGCTCAACAGCAATGTTTTGTACCCGGTGAATGTACCGAAAGTAATTTGGTCAATGCCTTGCCTGCCGTAGACGTCAATAATTGCCTGGAATTATGCAAAAATACTCCTGAATGTGCTTGGTTTACCTTCGTTTCTTATGCTAATTTTTGTGAGTTATTTACCAACTGCTTGGAATTGGCTGTAGATAATTGCGTCGATTGTATCAGTGGAGAAAAAGAATGTGAGGCTCCAAAATGCGATGTCATCGGCCTATGCCAAGTAAGAAAAACACAAATGAGACATTTTTGTTGATATTCCAGCACTCATATTGTTTGAAAATCACAGAAAAAGTCTCATTCAACATTGCGAGCGAAGCGAGCTACGTAGACAAAAATTGGTGGAAAATGTCAAAATTCAAAAATTCAAATGCGACATTTTGAGCAATGTGAAATGCGACATTTTTGTTGACATTCCAACACTGTGACTTAATGAAATTTGCCAAAGAAACGAAAGAATTTTTTGCCTCATCGCGCAACCTTTTCTTGCAGGGTAACTTGGACCATTCGGAACCCAGACCCAACAAAGATGCCTGTCTGCAGGCATGTAAAGATTCGCCCGGTTGCGGATGGTATTCCTACAATGTCGAAACTACCATTTGTTTGGAATTCACCACTTGCGAGATTGATTCTTCATCTACCGATTTTATCAGCGGTCAAGTGTCTTGTGAAGTTTCTACCACGACTCTGGCGCCAACCACTCCTTCTACCACAACTCTACCAGCACCTGATACTTACGGAAATATGGTTGTAGTGGCTGGTTTGCCTGGTACAGAATCGGAAATGAGTGAAGTTTACAAAGTGAGTGGTTCGGAGGTCACATCTTGCGGTTCTATTGGAAAGAACGGAGCTTTTGCTTGGGGAGTGGTTGGTGGATATTTGGAGGGTGATCAAGCAGTAATGGTTTGTGGTGGACCCACATCAAAGGCCTGTTACAGCCTTCCTGAAGGCCAAGAAACGGAAATGTCCGAAGTACGTCATTTTGCGGCAGCAGTAGTCGTTGAGAATCAGATGTGGATATCGGGTGGAGAAGAAGATGGATCCGCAAAATCATCTATTGAAACGGTTTCTTTTAGCCGCCGCCGCGGTCTTAGCGGTACAACCGTTGATTTACCCGCTCCCTTATCCAAACACTGCGCGGTTTTACTAAAGTCCAAGAATGCGGTCATGATCATTGGAGGAAGTAGCAACGGTCAAGATTCGGACAAGACGTACTTCTTTGACTTGTCCTCGCAATCCTTTAGTGATGGACCGACATTGAGCTCGGCCCGTCACTCGCACATGTGTACGGCCTTTACCGATGGAGGCCAAGAAAAAGTCGCGGTTGTCGGGGGCGAGGGTAAAGATTCGGTCGAAATCTTGGATGTAGCTACTGAAACTTGGACTGCTGGACCCTCCCTAAGCTCCAACCTATGCTGTGGAGTACTGGTTCAAGCCGAGAATGGGGCTATTTTAGCCGGTGGATTTGATGGGAATAGTAATGTTGATAGCATGCAGGCTTTGAATTGTGATGGGGGATCCTGTAATTGGTCCGGCGTGTCGGCAAAATTAGGGTTTCCCAGGAGTCAAGGAGTGGGGGTTCTCATTCCTGATACCTTGGCAAACTGTTAATAAAGAATAGAAATGATGCAGGATCACATTGTTTAAAAATCACCCAAAATGTCTCATTTTCAATTATGGCATTTTCCACCAATTTTTGTCCTATTAAAATTGACCTGTCTGGTAACACTGTTTGACCGCAAGCTTCAGGTTTTCAAAAACTCGTCAAAATGGACCATTTTTGGCATTTCTAATTAACTTTTGTCCACTCAAAATGTAAACCTAGCTCGCTTCGCTCGCAATGTTGAATGAGACTTTTTTCTGTGATTTTCAAACACCGTGCAGGAAAGAAAGAAGAAGGGTTGAAATAGTCTATTAAAACCACACCGCGCGTACCTGTGACCTTACTTGATTGAGCACAGCAGTAGTTCGTCTTCTTCTCCCCAAGCATTTGGGGTTAGAAATTAAAGTCATATTTTTACCATCTGACAAAAAAAGAACCCAGCAGCAAGCTACTCTAGTAGAGTGGGTTTATGAGCATTGATAAGAATGTGAGTGTTGCGTCTGAGAGGTCAAAAGGTTGATTGCATATGAGGAAAAGTGCCTTGCTGCTGCTGCTCTCTTTGCCGATTTTCTCCCACAATAGAAATTGGATCTCCAGGCCATGACGAATTTCATTGTCTGATACAATTTCTGAGTCTTTCCAATTTCAAAAGAGCATCGATTCCTCCTCCTCCTCCACCCATCTCTCATTCACTCCAACCTGAAAGAACACAGGAAGTGGTGCAATTAAGCCATACTACGGAAATTAGCTAAAATAAATCATGATTTTCCCAGTAAATTGAGTTTTAAAAAAAAAGTTTTGTCCAGAATTTCAGATTGTCGTTAAACTAATTTGCCAGCAAAGTCTTGAAGAGAATTTCACTCGGTAAATCTTGACTATTGTGCACTTGATGGGCCGTTTTTCGTTACTTCAAAGTAATTGGTTCTTCGTGAGCTTGAACCATCTTGAAGACTAGCTGCTGAAAACATAAAGCACGTGTTTCCAATTGTTTCAAAGACAGCAGATAGAGAGAGGTCAGGTTTCATTTTCTTCCTCAAAAACCGACGCCAAGCTTAGAAAAAATAGCCCCAAAATTCCCTCGTAAAAGTGTAACCATCGTCTTTTTTCCGGCTTTGAATTGCTCCGCGCGACTAAGGTCTCATCTCCATTCATTTATCTGCTCTTTAGACTAGGTCAGAATTCATTTCCTCGAGAAAACAAAGAAGATTGTTTGGCTTCTAAGCCAATTCGCACACTAAACAAACGACTTTGTCTTTCCACGAAAAGTTTGTATGTATATCTCTATTGCATCTGCTTGGCTACGTGAGAATTTCCGGAGTCCTTTGACAGAATTTTAGAAAAAAAGTTCAGAAGGAGGGGAGGAGGGAGTCGTAGTTTTTTTATGTGTCGGCTAATTAGAAGTGGAGCATTTTTCGGTGAGAACCACTCTCTAGACCTTCGTCATTTCATGCAAACAATTTCAAAGGAAGCCGCATCATGGTTGTTGCAGAAGTAGCGAAACAATAGTGACTTGGAACTTTCTTCTCCTCTCTTTTCTGGTTCCTCTCCCTGAACTCGAACTCCCACTGTGTCACTTCAAAAGGTAGCATCGATTTTTAGGTCAAAGTTCAAGACTTTACAATGATACTGCCGACAACATGAGATGAAGCAGTAGCAGTCTACTATGCATTGTCAAAATACCGGCGAAAAATAAAACCACTAATCCATCAAAATCCTCATTAGAGAACTTTGCCCTTTTGGACATGGTGAAAATTACTTGGGGAGAAAAAATTCAAAGGTCAGTTTAAGGTGTTTCAGGCCCATTTTTCTACACTAAGTGGTCAGTGTTCCTCGTCAAATATGACCAATTAAAGCGCTTCAATGAGGACTTTAAAGACCATGTTTACGCATCGTTTAGGTAGGGCTTAGACCTAGGTTCTTGCAATATTTTTTCAGAGAAGACTGAAGAGATGGTCTAGAGAGGATCATTTGACCTGCGAAATGCGAGGAGATTTGCGTGTTAGAAATGAGATGTTTTGACTGCTGCTGCTGCTGTTGTTGCTTGAATTGCTTGTAGCTTCAGATAGAAGAGAGTGAACAAAGAATCAACTCTCGAGTTACCAACCCCTTGCTTGTGCTGCCTTTGGATTTACTGGTGGCATCGCTGCTGCTGATACTCTGGCACTAATTAGAATGACGGAAACGCACAATTTTCCAGCGTTGAAATGTTAAATCCTGTGATTTACTTCTCATCTTGAATTTTTTTGTACTTCTACCATCAAGTCGGCAGTTAGACAAGTGCCCAAACCTTCTTTCTTCAATATAAAAATGAAGATTCTTCTCTGCAATCTGAGTTCCATCATATTTTTGGCAAAGGTCAATCTTCTCTCTTCTCCTCTGTTGTTGTGAAGTCTGAACATTTCTTTATTTGAGACTCAGAGTTTGTTTCCAAAACTTCTTCATTTGTATGCAGGACTCGAATCAACCATTCATAGCCAACCGAAGAAATTTGAGGCTATAAAAGTTCCTTAACCGTTTTTTAGGGTAGCCTTCTTCCCAATGATTAAGCGTGTTAAAGTGGTACCTCCAGAAGCAACAAACTTTCATTGACTCTACAATTAGATCTTCTTTTGGACCAGGAAAAGAACCGAAGGAAAAAACAGGTCATTACCCACTTGTCCAGATAGTCCAGACACCAAGAAGTCTCTTGTCTTGACTCTGCATTACAATGTAATGAAGATACAGCATGATACATGTAATGACCAATTTTTTCACTAACCATTAGTCTCTGGTTTAGTTGTGCATTAATCATACCTAGCACTATCCACTTTTTATAATACGATTAGACATTTTTTACGAGCTTAAGCTTAACAAATCCCTAAGTTAGAGGGTGGAGTTGTAGAAGATTTTTTTTGTGTCTGCGTAGGTTCTACTCATGGCTTTTATTGCCATCAGTGACTCCCCAGACGAGATGTCAATTTATGGCTTGCATTGCTGCTGATAAGAAGATAACCGGCTTGAACCCACTATTGCTACTGAACTCTAAAGTAGGTATACCATTAAGAAAGAAAATTGAATTGTCCAAAATGGCCAGAATTTCTGATGGTCTGTACCTACTGCTGGAAGCTCTAAGATGGATGAGATGTGATTCATGGCGAATTAAGCCAAGCCAAATCCCATCCATCAAGCCACTGGAAGAAGGCAACTCAAAAGTCCCTTTTCTTCATAATGAGCTTAGCCAAAAAGCTTAATGAGAATTTCTTCTGCTGAATTCCATCACTTTCTTCATCTTTCTACCATAATTGCCTTTATTACTTATGCATAGAACCAGGGCAAAAAACCCTTTGAAGGAGATGATGACCAGGCCAGATGCCAATTTTGTAATCACTCTAGGTAGATTTACGAGTTCTTCTGGGTTAGCAAATGATGACCGAGTTACCCTATCTCCTCCTTAGCATCCACTTAATATTTATTCATGCGCGCATCAAAGGTTCAACACCTGGGTTAACATGACAAGGCACTTTATTGGCTTGATTATTGATGACGATCTACTCCATTAATCCCATGCCTACGACCTACGTAAACCGCAACGAGTCGCTGGATTTCACGTGACACAATTGACCTCAATTTTTAATTCCTGCTTTTCAATCTGGAATGACATTTTCATTTCTTACTAGTATCTAGCAAAGGAGCATAAAAAAGTTAACAAGCTTTAATTTTTGCCGCATCACCACTTTTGAACCCTGGGAACGAAAGGCTGATGCGATGACTCTTCTTCCCAAAGGTCATTAAAACGATTAAAACATGTTTTCTGCTCTTGACAAATTGACACCTCTGAAATGTCTTTATTATGACTCGAAAGTGTCAAAGATATCCGAATTGCTAAGCAAGAGATGATAATTATCCAGTTTGTCACGGTCAGTTGGTAGACCTCAATCATCCCCTTTACAACGCTGCTGTTCTTGTTGGGAGTCTAAAGCAAGTCCATAAGATGATGTTGATGATGCCATGTGGTAATCAATGTGAGGATAACACGCGATGAGCATCCCCCTCTTCAAGCTAACTTGACCCACTTTTGGAAAACTTTTAGAGCATACATTTTGACAAATTAAAACTCAAAAGGATGGTCTGCTTTATGAGAAAATGAAGTTCAACTTCCTTTCTCTTTGAGACCAAGCCAATAAATGAAGATGTGTCAGGTTGTAACCACGAATTCCCATTTCCCTTTGGTGCTTGTGGCTGTCATCACCCCAATTTTCCCAATGAATCATGGCCCATTGTTTTTGCACAGTAGCCCAATTTTCTATTGGCTGCTCCTTTATACCAGACAACTTTTTTTGCTCCAGGTTGTTTGATGGTGATGACCAAAGTAGGTCTACTTGAAGATTGCATTTTGTTGCTTGATGCCTTGGAATCATGGACACCAAAAAGCTCATTAGATTTTGCTGCTGCTTGGTCAAAAATTGCCCTTCTGACATCAAGTTTGACATGCAGAATAGAAGCTGGAATTAATTTTCTGACTACACTTTTTAAAGTGAAGCTTAGTCATGTTTCCAAAGCAGCCAATTTCCAAGCCATTGATTTTCTTTTCCAAACGGTTAAATTTACGACTTGATGATTATTGTTTCTGCTGCTCTTAAAAGACGACAATTGAGTTTAGAGAAAATTCGTGATCCAGTCTTTTCCAGCAGCTTGCTGCCTAAGGTGGGAATGAGTGATGATAAGTGGGCACAAACATCCAATAGGATAGACACTTTTTTACCTTCCTCTGAAATTGTAGCTTAGACTGTGTTTTTACATCAACTCATCGGATAAAATCTCATTACATCTTGGGCCATAATAAGAAATGCAAATCGTGAGTAAAGCTACGAGAAGCTGCTACTATACCTTTTAATGACTTCATTTGCAAGAAGAGATCCGTTATGACTATTATGAAATGAAGGTAATTTTGATACCGATCTCTTTTCCTCTACAACAGTTGCTCAATAGCCTCCAGGCTAAAAAATGATGCTCTTCACTTTCAAGCTTGCACATTGATGAGGAGAACTGCTGATGCTGCCCAAAAAATTGATTTAGGCCATTTTCTCCTAGCTTCTGCGATGATGATGCAGCTGTCCAAATTATCTTGACAGAGTAGTAGAAGCACACGCGAACAACGAAGCCAGGAGAGAAACAATATCCCATCCTCCACGATGTTTGAAAATCACAGAAAAAGTCTCATTCAACATTGCGAGCGAAGCGAGCTATGTTTACATTTTGAGTGGACAAAAGTTAANAATTTTGTAGGGATACATTCCCGTCATCAAAGATGACCTAGCACGGTGTTTGAAAATCACAGAAAAAGTCTCATTCAACATTGCGAGTGGACAAAAGTTAATTAAAAATGCCCAAAAATGGTCCATTTTGGCGAGTTTTTGAAGACCTGAAGCTTGCGGTCAAACAGTGTTACCAGACAGGTCAGTTTTAATAGGACAAAAATTGGTGGAAAATGCCAAAATTAAAAAAAAATCAAATGCGACATTTTGAGTAATTTTCAAACAATGTGTCCTCCAAGCATTAATGAGACTACTGTTTTGTTGACTTTTTGCAGTTTTCAATGGAAAATCATTTGACTTCTTCAATAATCAATGCAGAGCAGAACATTTTTTCACATTCTTTGCGTGAGCCAATCATCTCTAGAAAACAGTACAAATAAGTTGTCATAAGATACCTGCTGCTGCTCTCTCAAAAGAGTGGATGGCATGTATACATTGTATACTGCAGGTTATCTCATTGGCATTCGTCGTTCGAGGTGTAGAATATCACATCATGCTGCTTTTCCCTTAAAAACACCTACACTTACAGTGTTTAAAAATCACCAAAAATGTCTCATTTCCATTTTCCAATATTTTTAATTTGAAAATGTACTAAACTCAATTCGCTCACAATGTTGTAAAATGAGACTTTTTGAGCGATTTTCAAACGTTATGTTCTTCTCCCAAGATCTTGAATTCATTCCAATTGACAGGAAATTCTTCTTGGACATAATTGGTCCAATGGGCTAGGCTGATAGTGTCAGGCCCGAGGAGGTATTGAAGCGAGATTGACAGAAGGCAACACAAGGTGTTGCTCCTCGTTTCTCGGCTGTAGCTCCCTGATGGAATTTATTCATGAAGTGAGGAATTGTCGGTCTGGCATCAGAGTGGCACGTTATGAATATTGCTCCCCAGGGCCTCCATTTCTTATACTGCCTTCATGCAGAGACAGATCAGGCAGCAGGAGAACAAGCCTCAGAGAAAATACCGGTGTAACGCTCTAAACAGGGTAGAGAATGAAACAAAATAACCAGAGGTCAAATTCCGCTTTGCGCATCACGGAAAATTGCAGCTTGTTTAGTATATGTAGGTGCAATAATTCTACGAAAAGTATGCAAATTGATAGGGCTAATGTACCTGAACTCATGCACAAGTAGTCGACTACCATAATATTATGACTAACTTTTATGACGCGCGATTAAACCTTTGAAAGTGCACACTTTGGCTTTGTTTTACTGCTGCCTTTTGACGATTAAAAAGTTACTTTTGATGGCCTTTCTTGGGGTCACCCTGTAAGAAGAGGCAATGGAATCAGTGATGGATGACCGGGAAGAAAATTTTTCAAATTCGTCAAAATCTGGACCGCCTTTATCTGACAAATATCTTGGCACATCATCTTTTGATTTTTCTTGGATTTCTAATGGAACCTCAAGAATGAAAATACATTCCTAATCTTGTTTTTGTCAATTAAAGATTTTTTTGTAGAAGCTCTTTTATCGCTTTGGACCCACTCAATAAATTGACAAATACCCAGGTTTTTATGGACATCCCAACTCATTTCAAACTGCTTTTTTTCAGGTTGTTGACAGTGCAAAAAGGTTGATATCGGTACCATTAAAGGGGCTTTGTCGCATACAATGGGACTCTACTTGATGAAGTCTTGACCGCGGTGACCCCAGTGGCCAACATCCAAAACGGTGAGAAAAAACCTCTCCGAGATCCCGGTCCGAGCTCTCTTGGAAGAGTATAAAGGGCGGGTCTTATACGAGGGTCTCACAAAAACAAAGTTTGGAAGAGAGACGCCAAAAGGGATCCAAAGCCGCGCGTCAAGACTCGAAGTGTACCAACTTTGAAGCAGCAGCAGCAGTTAGGGTGGGTCCAAAAGTGAAATAGTAGCTCAAAGTCGCGCGTTGAAATCTCCTGTGGCAATTTGTAAAGGTGCACTCACTCTAAGCCCCTAAAAGTTGGGTTGGCAAGCGCTAGCTGCTCAGCTCCAGTGTTACCTGTTGCGTGCAGACTTCTAAGTAGAGAAGCTTGGAAAGTAAAGGGAACAGAGAGAAAACGGGCGTGCGCGCGCTCTACTCGGCGCCCTTTTTCTTCATCCTAGAGCAGTAAGCTGAGAAATAAGCGAGTGCACTCACCTTCTCCAGCAGTCTTATAGTTGGCTTTTCTCAGCTTGTAGTAAACAACCATCGATTTACCGAATTTTGACCATCGTGTTTCTTCTTCTCAGTTTTCTACAGTAATTTCCACGGATTTACTCAGCTTTTGATTAAGGTAAGCTTGAAATTATTATCACATTATTTTGCTCCATTTGTTTCTTGGATTGTGGATTTTGGAGCCAATTTATTGCTTAGTTTTGGTTTTTTTCTAACCTTGTTTTTGAAAACTTGACTGAGAATTTGCTCGAAAACAAGGATTTCCAGATTAAAAGTGAGAAATACGATACATGTTGTTTTTGTTCTTGAAAAGCTACTAGATCAATTAGTTAATCAACTTTTAGAAAATATAGCCCACCCTACTAGTATTAACCAAAAAATCCATCAAATTCAATTGGTGAAATCACAAAAAAAGCTGGAATAAAAGGAGGCTTTGTAGTACTAAAGTGAAAACCAACAAAAATCTCCTTATTTTGTTAAGGCATTTAGATAATCTGACAGCGATAAAAAGTGTTCGTTCTCCTCCTTTTTCTTCTTTTCAATAGATATCATAGGAGATGTCTTTCTTCCAAAATAAAGAGATTTGTGTAAAATTAGTTCTGCCTTCTGACTTTTTGACATTTCTATTATGTACAAAAGAATTTGTAACAACAGTGAAGAAGCAAACAATACTGGCGCAGCATTATTGGCATGTCAAACTCAAAATCAAAGCTCTTTTGTAACTGAATTTTACAGATTTGACAGCAGATCTTTTAACACGCCCCCCAGAAATCCCCAGTTTTTAAGCTTTTATCAGTACATCAGCATCTTATTTATGGCCTTTGTTTCTTCTAAAGAAGATTCTCTCGTCACGAATTAGCTTTTTCTTCCAACAAAACTGATGTGGTGAAGGAGCAGATGTGATCAGAGCTTCCAAGCAACGAAAAAAAAAATGCGCATAAGTAATTTTTCTCATAAAAGTCAGGAGAAGAACAACCTGAGCTTCAATATTTTCTTCACCTCATTTCTAGAGTTCAAAAAATCTAATTTTTGGGTTAGTGGTTGTTTTGCACACTATTCGAAAAGTCAAATTTTTGTCCAAAACCCCAACATTTTCACGAGTTTTTCACCCAAATTTTTTGGACAATTTTTCTCGTGAAATCAAAGTTGTCAACAGCTAAAAAGCCCA
>LT727893.1:1157071-1174668 GCA_900157175.1 Oithona nana
AAACAGTTTTCGCAAGAACTCATTGCAACAAAATGGCAAACTGTAGTTATTCCTCAAGAACCAAGCAGTTCGGAACTTGAAGTTTCTAAAATACCGATGCCTAAAATTCTGTAAAATATGAATTTTAGCGCTAAAGATAAGATTTTTTTGCAGAGTTGGGACATGCAATGAGTGATAGTGATTGAATTTTTATCATGTGTATTTCATAATATCCTATTACTATCTGGAAACAAGAAATTTCAATTTTGACGAGATTTTCAAAAGATCTGAATTGATCAACAACGATTTATTTGCAATGAAATATTCATCATAAAAATCATAAATCATAGAAAACTGTTCAATTACAAGCTGCTTTGAGTGCCTGATCAATATCAGCAACAATGTCCGACCCATTTTCCAATCCAACGGAGATCCGGATCAAGTTGTTGGTCACTCCCAAAGCCACACGTTCCTTTTCTTCAATCGAAGCGTGAGTCATCAAGTATGGCAATTCGGCCAAAGACTCGTAACCTCCCAAAGACTCGGCCAAGGTCACCAATTTCAAGGCTTGCAAGAATTTCTTGGACTCTTCCAAACCTCCTTTCAAGTAAAAGGACAACATCCCGGAGTGTCCATATTGTTGTCTCTTGACAATCTCATGTTGGGGATGAGACTCCAAAAGCAAATGTCGAACCTTTTCAACATGAGGATGACCTTCAAGGAACTTGGCCACCATCAGACCATTTTTCTGATGTTCTTCCATCCTCAGTTTCAAAGTCTTCAAGCTCCGGTTGACCAAGTAGCAATCAAAAGGACTTGGAACGGCACCAGCGGCATTTTGCAAAAATCGCAAGCGATCGGCGATTTCCTTGTTGTTCAAGGCGCAAGAGCCCATGATGACATCGGTGTGGCCATTCATGTACTTGGTCAAGGAGTAGTAGGTGATATCGGCACCTAACTCCAAAGGTCTTTGAAAGTAGGCGGATTCAAAAGTGTTGTCTACAACGACAAAAATGTTCTCGTGTTGATGGGCAATGTCGCTGACCGCTTTGATGTCCACAACCTAAAAATAACAAAAAATTTTTTCGTGAAATTGAAGTTGTCAACAGTCAAACAGAAAGGAATCACCGTATTTTGACGAAATTATTTATTTAGAATTTTTGCCATTTTTTTCTCGTGAAATTGAAGATGTCAACAGCCAAGCAGAATTAATTCGCCGTATTTTCACGAATTTATTTGTTTTGAATTTGTTGACAATTTTTCTCATGAAATCAAAGTTGTAAAACGGAACCGCAGTATTTTCACAAGATTTTTCAAATTTTTTTCGTGAAATAAAAAATGTTACCTTTAGGGTAGGATTGGTAGGTGTTTCAATCCAGACCATCCTGGTGTTAGGCTTAATAGCCTCCGCCACTTTTTGAGGATTCGTAGCATCGACAAATGAAGTCTCGATTCCCATATTAGAAGCCACTCTACGAAAATACCGATTGGTACCACCATACAAATCATCCATGGCAATCAAATGATCTCCAGCCTTCAAGAGTTGCGTAATAGTTGAGGTGGCGGCCAAACCAGAAGAAAAGGTAAATGCGAATTCGGCACCATCAACGGCTGCCAGAGCGGCCTCGAGGCAGTCTCTGGTTGGGTTGCCACTTCGGCCGTACTCGTATTGCTTGAAATCCGCAGGTCCGTACTGCTTGAAAGTGGTGGACATGGAAATCGGTGGTACCACTGCCATTGAAGACCATTGTTCGGGATCTTGGCCGGCGTGTAAGGCTTTGGTGGCGAAGCTTTGATCGTTTTCTCTGAATCCTTCCATTTTCTTAAGAATTCTTCTGAAAATGAAAAATCAATTTTTTTGAGAGGAATGTAACAGGTGTGTTAGATAACACAGTGTTTGAAAAATCTAAAAAATGTTACTAAAAATATTTGAATTTTTTGCGCCAAAAATTATTAAAAATTGACAGGTTTAATTTTAGTATTTTTTTTTTCTCGTCAATTCGAAGTAGATAACAGTCAAATAGTGTAGAACCACTTCATTTTCACAATTTTTTTTTTTCCAATTTTTCTCGTGAAATAAAAAAATGTAAACAATTTTAAGTTTAAAAAAAATTGCGATACAAATGGAAAAAAAAAATATTTTTGACGGACAAAGTGTAAATCCAAATGAGACATTTTCTAGAATTTTTCAAACACAATGGTTGCTCCTTTAGAGTTCTTACAACGTCTGTGAGATTTTCTATAGTAAGGATGTCACCAGTTTCAAAGTTGAACAGTGACTAAGATTCGGATCGAGTCCCCCGCACACAAGTCTTTTAAAAATACGAGCCCATTAACAGAGTGCTATTGAACTTAGAAATCAACCGAAAGAACATGCTTTAAAATAGCAGAACAAGAAAGAAAACACTTTGTGTACACACTGTACAAATGATGTTAATCTCATCTGTGGCGCCCATCGTAAAAACAATTGAAAAATTCTCCACCGTTCTCCCCACCCACTTTAAGAGACAAAACAATATTGCTATCATCTTGCCCAAATTTAGAAACCTATGGGAAGACAAAGTCACACCCACTAAAACAAAAAGTGAGACAGCTTTTTACATAGTTGTCTCATACGTAGAATTCGTCGAATTCATGAAGAAATTGTTGTAGAATTTTCTTCAAATCTAACGATGAAGCTGTCGGATAATATTTCAAAAAATGGAGAACAATTACACAGTGTTGGAAAATGACCCAAAAATTATCATTTTAAGGGTGGTTTTGGAGCGAAAATTCAAATTACCTATACCTATACAATTACCTATCAGAGTATTTTAAAAAATGACCTTTTTGGTCATTTTCAAACACTGTGAAGTGTCAATGTGGGTTGGCCAACCGGTCTGTTGTGAAACTTGAACAAGTTTTCAAGAATAAAAAATAATTGGATTACATAATGATTAATGTCGTAGACCTCAGAAAATCCTGAAAAATTAAAATTGTTTACGATTCTGTGAAAAAATCTCGTCAAAATAAATGGAGTCATTTACTGCGTAACTCGAATGTAAACACATTTTCACGAATTTTTCACCAATTTTCTGTGTTATGTTTAAATGAAAAACTTTCATAAAGGCCTAAAGGCCAATGTCATGGTCAAAAGGCCAAGGAAAGTAAATGCGTCGCCTTGTCCTTAACTCATTAATATTAAAATGATTGAGTGAATCTAAGAGCTGCACAATGTTGTCTAGGAAGTTGAAGTGTACACATAAACTAAATTTTCAAAATGGCGAAGGAAAAGAAAGATAAAAAAGACAAGAAAGAAAAGAAGGAAAAGAAAGAGAAAAAGGACAAGAAAAAGTCCAAAAAGGAAAAAGATGAAGGAGGTAAATAATTCAACGTTATTACAGTGTTCAGAAATCTGTCAAAAAGTCTCATTTTACAATTTCGCGTCAAATTTCAACAGTTGCAATTTGGGCCATTTTTGGCGCAAAAATTCAAATATCTTAAGAAATAGCATATTGACGAAAAAAAATCAAATGAGACATTTATGGTGATTCTTATACACAGTGATTGTCTTTGCCTTCATGATTTCCTTTGATTATTGCCTATTAGACAAACGCCCATTTCTTCGAATGCACTTGAGATCATAAAATATGAAATAATTGAGCTTCAAGACGATTAACATTAAAAAGTATGCTTTAGGCTTTGAAGTCTCCAAGAGACCAGTACTTGTCAAATCAAACTGGTGACATTTTCAATGCATCATTTAGTTCTAAATTGACCTCTTTACAGAAAACATGCCAGTTGAAAAGGAAGTTGGAGAAGAAGCAGAAGAAGTTGTAGAAGAAAAGAAAGATGAAGTTGAGGTAGGTACAGCAAAAATCATTTTTGCTTATTAATCATCTAAATGTTGCTTAAATTGGCTAAGTGGGATAAATGTTGCTTGCTAAATGTTGTGTGGTTTTTGTTCCATCTTTTAAAGGAAAAGCAAGATGTTGAGGAACAAGAAAAGAACTCAGAAACCGAACCAAAAGATAATGAGGTAAAGGAGACTATTGAGGAGAAAGTTGAAGAACCCCAAGAACCTAAATCCGATGATCAGAATGAAGCGAAAAATCCGGATGAAGAAAAGGAATCGAATGATCCAGAAGAAGAATCAAAACCTGAAGAAATAGTAGTAAATGAAGAAACTGCGGATAATACAACTGAGGATCAACCTGAGGAATCTGTGGTAATTCGATAAAAAAATCATGAAATTTTCGTGAATCTTTGTTTACATTATTCAGTACAATGCAGGTCTCCTTTCAATTTGACAAGATTTTTCGCAATTTATTTAGGAACCAAAACCCGAACCTATCGAGGAGACCAAAAAAGAAGAAGAAAAAGTCCTGGAAGAGACCAAAGAAGACGAACCTGAAGTAGAAGAATCCAAGGTAGAGGAAGATGTCAAGGAAGAACCAAGCAATGACAATGCCAATGTCGTGGCAAGCCAAGACAATAATGGAAGAAGACTTTCAGAACATGAACGTGAAATCAAGAAATGGGAAGAGAAAATCGCCGAACGCGAAAAAAAGTTGGAAGCCAAAGAGGAAGAATTGAAAAAGAAAGAGGAAGAATTGCTTCAAGAATCTGAAAAATCCAAAGAAAGTCTGGAAAGTCTAGACAAACGCTTGGCCAAGTTGAGACAAAGGGAACGAGAATTGACTGAACAAGAAGAAGAGGAATTGACCAAACAAAGAGAAAAACTCAGTGAAATTCAAGCCATGAAATCCGCTTGTATCAATGAACGATTGAAAATTGAAGCCATCCAGGAGCAAATTGCCAATGATGAAGTTCCTAATCACGATTCTGCATTTTCTAGTCGCGAAACGACAGCTTCGCCTCCCATCAATAGGGTACGTTAAATATTTTTTTCGTGAAATGGCAAATTTTAGGAAATTTTTCTCGTCAAAATGCAATGAAGAATTTTTAAAATTGTAAACAAACTTTTCGCGCAATTTCTGATGCAAAATTCTCGTCAAAATGAAAGTTGAAATCTAAAAAATTTTGTTTGTTGTCATTTGACGAATTTTTAGCAAAACCAAAGAAAACGACAAGAAGAAGAAGAGTATTTGCAAGTCAGACGAAATCCAAGGCATCCGGAAGTGGGTCGGGCAAAGAATCCGGATTTCAGTAAAGTCAAATCCAAAGTTGGATCTAAAAACGAGAACTTTCATCGTCGCAGGGAACCCAATAAGGTCAAAATATTCAACGACAAGAATTACATGAAGGCTGTCAAGGTAACCTTTTTAACAACAAAGACAATGAGTCAAAATGACAACAAAACTTTGTCTTGTATTTTAGAAAGTCCAACGTGACACAAGTCCGGGAATTCGGTCCAGGTATGGTGATTACGAGTACGAAAGGCCAAGGTCCATGGCCATGCAGAAGGTTGAAGACGATTTCAGAAGTCAAAGCAGAGCAAGTAGACGATATTAAAAATGCTAATAAATAAATTATTTTATTGGTTACCCAAAGATTTGTTTTCCAACTTTTTTCCGTGAAATCAAAGTTGTCAACAGCTAAACAGTGCAAAACTGTTGCGTTTTGACGAATGAAATTTGCTTACCTAAAATTGCCGAGTTTTTTTCGTGATTTTTTCAAACCGGGTTTGTTTTGTTTTGATCGCTACGCTTGACTTGAGCGCGAGCGGACTAAAACATGCAAAACATGTGCGGTGCCGGTGCCGGTGCGATGAGTCTCTCAGAAAATCGATGAGATTTACTAAGAACGACGACAATGACAAGTAGCAATAGGAAATTAAAATAGGTACATTTTCTTTATTACAACGAATAGAGTACCCAAATTGGTAATCTAGATAAGTATGGATGAATTTAGAGTAAAAACTTTACGGGATAACTGACTAAAGCTCCGGATCCTAGTCCAAGTCCTAGGAGAGCCACCATTAGACTTCCAGCTGTTTGTGCTTCGGCTCCTTTGACAAGTTGTGGAGCAGACATCATGCAAATTTGCGATAAGTATCCATTTGATAGGGAGAATAATGCCATGAATCCTGGAAAAATTACAGTAATTTTAGACACTAAAGAAACTTTCTTTTCATAAACGATTAACCGTGAACAAAAATTGGGCTACGGGATTATAACAATACATATTGGCGTGAAAAAGTGAAGGATTAATTTGATTATGAAAGGTGTCCCAACAAGTTTTGATGGAGATTTACCAAAAAATCTCGAAATGTAACGAAAGGCGAAAAACTCGTGAAAGTTTGTTTACATTCTAGCTGGTTAAAGCAGAACTTCCTTCAATTTGACGGATTTTTCCTGACAAATTTTTTTTGGAGATTTTCTTTCAAGTTTTCCATCCAAAACTTGTTGGGGTACCCTGTAGTTTCAATACAAACCTTACAAATCCTTGTTAGCTATCTAATGGATTCTATAAAATTCAAGAAGTAAGAATATGAAAAAGAGTAAAGAAATTACCAATGTAATAGTAATCCGAGTCGAAGAAAACGTCCGTCATGTGTCTTTGTGATGGATTGACATTGCAATGGATGAACAAAGGCACAAATCCAATACGAAGCAAAGATAAAACGAATGTGAACCACATTCCAAATCTGCCAGGTTTGGGCCATCCAAGTCGTTCTCCCAAGAACCGTCCAAGCCAATCTCCAACGTTGAAAAGGACAAAACAGCAGACGGGAACAAAGAATTTGGTACCCCAATCATTGTCTTCCCCTTCGTCATTGGTGATCGTGGTTGATATGACCATAGCTGTGATCGCTGGAAAACATGCCAAAGTGACAGTGAAGATCATGTAAACCGAAGCGGCATAAACACTGATTCTTCCAAGGACTTGACAAGGATTAGGTTTCTTGGGTTTGTATGTCACGTCAGATTGAAGGAATTTTCCGTTCAATTCTTCATCGCCAGCTTCAACAGCTTTGTTTTCATCAAGGAAATATTGGAAGAATTCGGATCGAGTAACAATGACAAAGACGACTAAAGCGATTGCCAGGAAAATGACGGCGGTCAAAAAGCACCAAAAAGCAGCATCGGCGGGTGGAACACCAAGAAGGATGACTAAGACGTTGGTGACACTAGCGAAAATGCCTCCGATAGCTTGGCCACTGAAGACGATCCCCATGTACTCCTTTGGGAATTTTCCAGCCAAACCGAGTAGTCCACCTAAAATAAGAAAAAATTCGTGAAAACGCAACGGTTTTGCACTGTTCAGCTGCTGACAATTTTGATTTCACGAGAAAATTACGAAAATTATTTTGCCATGTTTTACCTTGGAAAATGGCGGAATTGATGTTGATCAAGACACAGGATACGAGTGTACCAATGTAAAATTCATGTTGGTACTCGTTAGTGTCAATTTTGGTCATAGCGCAAGTTGCTCCAAATAGCAAAATGACAAAAATCAAACTGACGAGTAACCTCGGAGTAGTTCGAAAATGGTGACCAAAAACTGCGTTGAGTAGCAAAAAGGTCACATTGGGAATCATGGAGGCCATGGCCATGTTGGAATTCCAGTTGGTTTGCATTTCATTGCGCTCCAAAACGACGTTGCCTCCGGATGAAGAATTGGCTCCAAGTTGGACCGGATCTTGCCACTTGGCATCCCAGTAGGCTGTCACAGTGATAAAAAAGTTCCAGGGTAACAAAGTCCCAATGCCCAGCCACCCAAATATCAAGTAGACAAGGTTGAACTTGTCCTCTGGTTGATCCTTCATCTTTCTTTTGTCTTGAACGGAAGAACTTTTGACAAACTGCAAAGTTGGAAAAATCACAAAAAAAATCTCGTTAAAATAACACAAGTCACAAGCTACTCTTCACAGACATAAACAAGCTTTCACGAATTTTTTCTTTGTTCAATTTAGTCAAAAATCTAGTTTTTGAAGGGGGTCAATCAAGTTTTCTAGACTACTCACATGATTGTCTGCAAATTTTTATAAGAATTTCACACGTTGACTTCGCTTTTAACACACACGTGCTGATTCTGTGAAAGACACCAGCTGAGTAAAAAGCCGTTGAAGTTGAGTTACTGAGTAGTCAAAAGCGCCGGTCTTGGTCTTGGCCAGGAAAGCAGATGCTGAGTAACTGGGTCACTGTTGCACCCTCTAAAAGAGCGCGCGCAATTTATCCCAAAGCAAGTAAAGCACAAAAACTGCAAAAACTGCAAGTTTTGCATTTGCGATGCAAACAAGTCCTGGAATTTTACTTTTTTGATGATTTTTCAATCTGAACAAATAGTTAGACTGACCGCAGATGATAAAGCGTTTTACCGGAATTTTCGAACCTTTTAAGAAGACTTCTGAAATCTGGGAAATCAGTAACAAAATGTGTTGAAAATATTCGTGAAAAAAGACGTGAAAACCCAACGGTTTTGCACTGTTTAGTTGTTGACAACTTTGATTTCACGGAAAATTTCTAAGCTTATTTTGATGCGTTTTACCGGAATTTTCGAACCTTTTTAAGAAGATTTCCCAAGGGACTTGGTCAACTTTGTGTTCGTGACAAAGAGGATTAGAGATCACTTGTGTCCACTACATGAACAAATGCACATAAAAACAAGCCAAAAAGCTGCAAAAATTGCAAATGGATCAATATTGTAGAGAGGTTGCGCGGGAACTGTTCTTTCTATTTTTCCGATGCAGAATGTATAACATTTTGGGCACAAATCATATTTTATCGAAAGCCTGGAATGCGACCTTTCTTGGCTAATTTCTTCATTTTGTTATCTTTTACATCCTTTTTCCGTTTTTTCAGATTGTCTTCGCGTTTTTGAATCTTGGCATCTTTGCGTTTGTTTACATCTGCGTTCTTGGCTCCCCACTTCTTGGCTGATGATTTCTTCCGTTGTTCCTGTTTTTTGATTGATTTTTTCAACAATTCGACATCATCTTTCACTTTAGCACCTTCAGTCTTGTCAAGGGCTTTTGACCAAGTAGAAGTTTCTTGCATTTCTTTGACAGTTTCTGTATCACCTTTCTCTTCAATTCTCTTGATTTTCTGCTTTTGTTTCTGGATATTTGTCAAAGCAGCTTTGGGATCAATTTTCTTTTTGTTCTTCTTGTCATTAGTGAAATCAAACTTTGAATAGACCATTTGGCCTTCATTATTGTACACAGGTTTGGCCTTAGGAAGGCCATTGACTGTCGCTGTTTTGCTGGCATTTATCTTGGCTAATTTGGCTTTGAGCCTCAATTCTTCCTTCTTTTTGGCCTTTTTCTCCTCTGCTGAAACCTTGTTGGTCTTGTTGGCCTTGCCAGGACCTTTGCCAGCTTGTAATTCGTCTAGCTTGGCCTTTAATCGCGCTCTAAGTTCTGCTGTGCTTTGCGCACCCTTTTTCAAACTGAGTTTTCCTTGTTTGCCCGTAACATCTAAAAAATGATTAATTTGTTAAGTTTTCGTAATCACCTAATTAATTAATCAATTACCTTCGTCATCTGAATCGTCTCTTTTAGGAAAGTTAACAATGCCTAATACTTCAGAAATGTAGGAATTTTCACGGATCAAACTCTGTTTCAATTCTTTAGTGAAATTTGGTTTGTTATCTTTTTCTTCTTCAACTTTTGCTTCCACTGTTTCTTTCTCAGTCTCCAAGTGGACCTTTTTCAACTTCTTATCGGCGTTTTTACCCATGATTTCCTTGCAAGAAAATTTTTCAAAAAATTCGTCAACACACGTGAAGGAAATTTTTTCATAACAATAACAACTCTCTACTGAGAAAAATCGTTCTTAGAATTTAATTCGTGAATTGAACGTAGGATTTGTGAAAAAAGCCAAAAACGTAAACAAAGTCAATTTTGAATCGATAAATAACGCTTTTCATGCCGAAAGAGACAACTAAGATGAAAACAAAGTAAAATTTGTAAGAATTTGAAGACTTTTGCGAGATTTTGCCAAAATTAGTTTCAAAAAGAAGAGGACGGCCACCATGGCTGCACAATACAAGGCCCAGTTGGCCCAAATGTCCACGTCTGCTCAAGGATCTCATCGCGACCTCGCCGACAAATACAAGGCTGTTTTAGGCTCGATTTTGCTTTTAGGCGAAGATGAGCTTGTCGACGGCCTCAAAGCCTTCATCGAAGCCATCGTCAATGAGAATGTCAGTCTTGTCATTTCAAGAGAACTTTTATCCAAAGTTGCCTCGGAGTTGGTCAAGATTGAGGATTCAATTTCAAAGGCCGTCTCACATTACACCCTAGAAGTTGTACAGCCTCGAGTCATCTCTTTTGAGGATCAAGTTGGAAATATAAGGTAAACATAGTTTTACAATTAAACAAAGAAAAAACTCGTTAAAATAAGTAATAACTCAAGTCAAAAAAATGTAAACAAACTTTCATGAATTTTTTTGACATTTGAAATTCTTCGATTTTTAGACAACACTTGGCTGACATATACGAAAGAGAACAAAGTTGGCGACAAGCCGCTCAAGTCCTGGTCGGAATACCTCTTGAAACCGGTCAAAAGCAGTACACTGTCGACTACAAATTGGAAACGTACTTGAAGATTGCGCGACTTTATTTAGAAGACGAGGATCCGGTTCAAGGCGAAGCTTACATCAATCGTGCGGCCCAATTACAAACTCAAACGAAGAATGATCATCTCCAGATCATTTACAAGGTTTGCCAAGGTCGAGTCCTGGATTACAAGCGAAAATTCATTGAAGCAGCATCGCGTTACAATGAGTTGTCATACAAGACAATCATTCACGAAGATGAGCGAATGACTGCTTTGAAAAACGCCATGATTTGTACCATTTTAGCATCAGCTGGACAACAAAGATCACGGATGTTGGCAACGTTGTACAAGGACGAAAGATGCCAACAATTGCCGGCTTTTAATATTCTGGAGAAAATGTATTTGGACAGGTTGATTAAAAAGTCAGAATTGGAAGAATTCGAGTCACTATTGCAACCTCATCAAAAAGCTAGTACTGCTGATGGATCAACCATTTTGGATCATGCTGTCATTGAACATAATCTTTTGGCTGCTTCGAAACTTTACAATAACATTACTTTTGCTGGATTGGGGGCTCTACTTGAAATTCCTCGTAAGTTACTGTTTGAAAATAACTCAAAAAGTCTCATTTTACGGTTCATTTAGCTAAAAATCAACATTCGAATACAAGAATCCAATTTTGGCTAATTTAGGCGCGAAAATTCAACTTTAATTTCCCGAGAAAATTGTCGAATTTTTTGGGTGAAAAACTCGTGAAAATGTTGAGGTTTTGGACTTTTTAGCTGTTGACAGCTTTGATTTCACGAGAAAAATTGTCAAAAAAATTNGGTTTTGTCAAAATTGAATTTTTGTACAAAAATTTGACTTTTCGAATAGTGTGAAAAATAAGTCATAAGAACAAAATCAATTTTTGGTGAAAATGAGACATTTTTGATGATTTTCAAACGTTATGTAATTGTTTGTATGATGATATCTAAACATTATTCTGTTCTAAACAATAGTTTCATAATCTAATCTAAACATTTTTTGCAGAGGAAAAAGCCGAAAGAATCGCCAGCAAAATGATCAGCGAAGAGCGCATGCAAGGACACATTGACCAGATTGACTCAACTGTCCACTTTGAATCCCGACAAGTGTTGCAAACATGGGATGATCAAATTCAATCTTTGTGTTTCCAAGTTAATTCCATCATTGATAAGATATCATTGTCTGAACCAGAATGGTTGGCCAGGACTATTGACAACCAAATGGTTTGAAAATACAAATTTTCTCGGTAAATTCTTCATTTTATTTTTATAGTAATCTGACAAGACTGAAAATTCTGCTTCGAATATTGCGAGATGCGCGAGGCCGTCGGCGACGTTCGGTATTTTCACCTACCTTCGTTGGCTCGAAGTTGAATCGATTCTCCATATGCACTTCCAAGTCCTTGGGGTCAATACGAAACTCATTTTTGGCATTAACAGTTCCTTGATTTAGAACGTTTTTCGCCATTTCATTTTCAGAGATTTCTTGCAATTGTAGTTTGACCTCTTTTAACTCCCTCTCCAATGCTTCATTTTTGGCAATATTAGATTTTAATTCTTCTGCTTGAATTTTAGCCAATTTATCCTTTTTACGTCCAAGAGTGCCTAAAATCACAAGATTTCAAGATTTTGTTTTGGCGCGAAAATTCAAATTAATTACCATTGTACTCAACGGCAGTGCGGTACTTGTCCAGTTCCAGTCTCATTTCCGCATTTTTTTCCATGGCCTCTTTGAATCCCTGATCACATTCCTTGTGATGGTCAAAAAGCTTACGAAGATTGCTGAAAACGTGATCATTGGGAGAACTTCCAGCGAAGACGCCACCATTGGCTGTTGTAACTTGAAATTCTTCATCTCCAATGGAACTTTGTTGGCCAGTCACCAGGTGTTGAAGCTCCAAAAGAAGTTTTCGAGTGACAACTTGCTCTGAATTCAGTTGTTCAATGATTAAAGCTTTTTCCAAAGCATCTTCACGAGATTTGTTTAGCTCGTCATTCAAGTAAACTGAATCCTGCAAATACACGGGTTTTTTAGTTTGATGGGTGGTGGCGCGGCACGGCTGCGCACTGCGCCGCTAGGCGCGGCACGGCTACGCACTGCACCGCTAGGCGCGGCGCTACCCTTCAAAATGTAAACAAAAAGAATTAGTTACCAGAGCATTGGCGGAAGATCTCCGACTTCCGAACTGGAACATCTTGAGCACTGACAAGTACCTCTGTTTCTTTGCTACTGCTTCAGAAATCTGATATAGACACTATTTATATGACTTCAAGTTTGGATGACTCAATTATTTATTTAAAATGGAATCTATGGAAGATGATTCGTTCAAACTTATGTAATAAGAAACTTGTACGTAGAGAAGGGTACACACTCCACATTATTGGGTAACTTATTTATTTTAGTTTCTTTGCCAGTACAATCATACAACAAAAACAAAGTATCAAAGACACCACTGAGGATACAGCTAAATAGGACACATAATTAGGATCTAGATCAAATAGTTTTGAGACCAAGGGTGGATAACAAAGACTTGATAGGTTTGCACCCATGTAAATGAAGGAAATATTTGTCGATTTTTCAGTTTTAGAATTGAGCCAATTTATGGCAGATCCGAAGTGAAAGCATAGACATAATCCCATTATTCCTGTGGATAGGAACAAAGCCCAAGTCTGAGAGGTTCCATAGAAGCACAAAATCAGTGTTGAGGTCAAGCATCCAATGCTTGTGGCCAAGATGATCTTGGCGGGAGTGAAGAGGGCGGCCAAAGGTATGGAAATTAGTCGGCCAACGAAATAGCAACTATAAGGAAAGATTAATTTTAGTTATCATTATGACCTCAATTTGCCGCAAGAGGAATTTTAAATCTGTGAAAAATTCTCGTCAAATTGAAAGGAGTTCCGCATAGTGTAGCTTGACTGTAAACATTGGTAAGTCCAATTATGAAACGCCACCTTGTGTACAAAACTGTAACAATGTGAATGAAAATTGATCATTACCTATACAGGTTTGGTTATTGATCAGAGGTCGAGAATGCTTGAGAAGACTGGCACAATTTGACAAAGTTAAGGAAAATTGGCTAATATCATCAGGAGAGTAAAATTTGTAGTATGAAAAATGTTTTTGGGTGACAANCTCAAAAAGTCTCATTTTTCAACATTGCGAGCGAAGCGAGCTACGTTTGCGGTCAAACTGAAAATATTTGAATTTTCGCGCCAAAAATCAAGTGCATTTTTGTCAATTTTTGGTGAGACATTTTTTGTGATTTTCAAACACTGTGCCTCATTCTCTTTGACATTGGGCAGTTGGAGACCACTTATCACTAAAAAGATAAATCCAAGTCCTGCGATGCAGATCCACGAGGCTACAATTATAAATGGCAAAGTCAATGCATTTAACTTTTCTTCTTGTTCTTCTTCTTGGCTTAATGCACTACTTGATGCAGTAGTAAAACTTTGTTCTGACTTATTGCTTCTTCCTACCAAGTTTTGGCAAATGGCCTCACTTTCAGATTCAGATTTGGGTAGGAATAAAGGGACTAAAAATGAAGCCGAAAGTAACCCTAAGCACAACAAAGTGTTTGAAAATCATCAAAAATGGTCAAAATTGCTACTTCAGATGTTTAATTTTGGCGCAAAAATTCAAATGATCTTCGAATTGATAAGTTGCTCGCATTGCTCGTAAATCGAAGTCAAGTAAAATGAGACTTTTTTAAAGTTTTTCAAACACTGTGCCTGCGGCTTTAAAAGCATGTAAACTTTGTACAAAAGGCCTTGAAAGTTCATTTCCAAGCATGGAAACCATCAACGCGTTGTCCATCATATCAAAAGACCCAATACCATAAGTAATGAATCCAAAGGCTGTCATCAAAAGGAAATAGTCTTGAATGAAGGGTACCATTCCCAGCCATAGTGAAGTGAAGAACAATGAGACGAAAATGAGGATCAATTTTCTTGAGGAGGATTTCATAAAGGCCATGCTTATGGCTGGACCAGATGTAAAACAGGCTAAAGTCACACCTGCGGCCTTTGATGCGTACAGAAAGGATATGGCTTGATCGTTTACACCCACTTGCCTATCAAAAAACAACTTTTTTTTAGTTGTTTACATTTTGTAGGTGGCGCTGTGCGCGCCTAGCTCTGCAGAGCGTAGCCGTGCCGCGCCACCACCCATCTATTGAAAAATGTAAACAAAATGTCCAAACAGACAAAAAATCAAAACAAATATGTAGTTCAGTATCGATTTGAAGTTTTATTACTTACTTTGCAAGGTAAGGTCTAGTTGGTCCCATCAGACCGTAAGTAAGGCCAAGACCAATGTGACCCATCCATGCCCAGGGGAAGAATTTCAGAATGAAAGGCTTCAACGTAGAAAATAACTTCTTCATATCGCAGTTAAAAAAGGTTTCAATCTAACAGAGACAAAAAAGTTTGAGACAAATGACTCCTCCGGAACAAACGGGGTCACAAGGAACATGTGTTCAAATGACCCGAATTTGAGGTCGTTGAGGTTATTGACACTTAGAAATGGTGTACATCGAAAGTTTCTAAGCAAGAAATTTCATCGTTTAATCGTTTTAAAAGTAGATTGAAGTTGAAAGTTGATTGGAATTTCGGAAAGTCAAAGTTTATGATTTACGATATAAGAAAGGTTGCGTGATAGCTCGTGAATCTTTGCGTTATTTAATGTTTTCAAAACAAATCCCTCACGTGCGCTAGTGCTGAGTGAAGTCAAAGTCGTGCATTTTTTGAAAAATTAAAGAAAATGTCTTTACAAGACAAAATTCTTAAACGTAAATTAAAGAAGAAAGAGAATCAGAAGCTCAAGATTCTCAAGAATCGTCGAGAAGAAAATGACTTAGAGACTGAAGACAGCTCAGAAGTTCCCGCTTCTGATATCGAAAATCAAAGCGTTGCTAAACGCAAACATGAGGAAGAAGAAATAGGTAATGTTCAACTTTAAAATTCACTTCATGACAGTTTTGTAAAATAGGTGGCAACGTATAATTGAATACAAGCCGAATCCAGAAAAAAAATCGTGAAACTTTGTTTACATTCATTTTGACGATTTTTTCTTCACAAAAAATTCCAAATTCCAATTTTGACTTTGAAATACTGAAGTCTAAAAATTGAAACTAAAGTTGACCTTCCCTTATTGTAGATCAACCAGAGACAAAAAAGAAGAAAAAGAAGAAGAAGTCCAAAGTGTCCATTGAACCTTCTGAAGATCCCGATGATGTAGACAAAGATTTCAAAGACAAAGAGGAATCTGAATTGCCCGGAAGCAAAGCTGGCATGGCCGGAATTTTGTCCGACAAGTCTTTTGATGGTCTTAAGGATCACGTGTGTAGCAAAACTCTGGACGGCATCAAAGACATGGGATTCACTCATATGACCGACATTCAAGCCCGATCCATCCCTCCATTATTAGAAGGCCGAGATTTAGTCGGAAGTGCCAAGACAGGTTCAGGCAAAACTTTGGCTTTTCTTGTCCCCGCAGTTGAACTGATTTACAAGCTAAAATTTTGGCCTCGGAACGGAACTGGAGTTGTCATCATTTCGCCGACAAGAGAACTTTCCATGCAAACTTTTGGAGTTTTGCGGGAAGTGCTCAAGCATCACAATATCACTTATGGACTCATTATGGGCGGTGCCAATCGCAATGCTGAAGCTAAAAAGTTGGATGAAGGTGTCAATATTTTAGTGGCTACTCCGGGACGTCTTTTGGATCACTTGCAAAATACTAAAGGATTCTTGTACAAGAATCTGCAATGCTTGATCATTGACGAGGCTGATCGTATCCTAGATGTAGGATTTGAAGAAGAAATGAAAAGAATTGTCAAATATTTGCCAAGTAAGTCTCAAAAAATTTTCAAAATTGCATCAAAAATTCGTCAAAACAAAATTACGAGAACTTCCTTTATTTTGACGAGTTTAGAAAAATTGCCTAAAAAGTTCGTGAAAGTTTGTTTACATTAAAGTCATTTTCAAGGATGTCCTTTTCATTTGACGAAAAAAAGTGGAAAATTGACAACTTTTTTTTTCTTTACAGAAAAGCGACAGACAATGTTATTCAGTGCCACAAGTACCAAGAAAACGGAAGACTTGATCAAGTTGGCATTGAAGAAAGAACCTATGTACGTTGGCATCGATGACAAAGTCACTGAAACAGCAGCAACTGTTAGCGGGCTGGAACAAGGATACGTCATCTGTCCCTCAGAAAAGAGACTTTTGCTTTTATTCACTTTCTTGAAAAAGAACAAGAAGAAAAAAGTCATGGTCTTCTTTTCATCTTGTATGAGTGTCAAGTACCATAACGAGCTATTCAATTATATAGGTAACGTTCAACTTTAATTACAAATAATGAAAAAATCATGAAAAAAATCGTGAAAGTTTGTTTACATTCAAGCAATACAGTACAAAACTCCTATCATTTTGACATTTTGTCCACTCAAAATGTAAACGTAGCTCGCTTCGCTCGCAATGTTGAATGAGACTTTTTCTGTGATTTTCAAACACCGTGGCCTCTAGAGGCATTTTTTAATTTGATTTTCCCTTACAGATCTCAATGTTATGTGTATCCACGGCAAACAAAAGCAAACCAAACGTACAACCACATTTTTCCAATATTGCAACGCAGACTCCGGAATTTTGCTCTGTACCGATGTTGCGGCTCGTGGTTTAGACATTCCAGATGTGGATTGGATTGTTCAATTTGATCCTCCAGATGATCCCAGAGAATACATTCATCGCGTTGGAAGAACTGCTCGCGGTGAAGGTGGAAAAGGACACGCATTGCTCATTTTAAGACCTGAAGAATTGGGATTTTTGAGGTACCTAAGACAAGCCAATGTTCCCTTGAACGAATTTGAATTTAGCTGGAGCAAAGTCTCTGACATTCAACCACAATTGGAAAAGTTGACTTCGAAAAATTATTTTCTCAACTTGAGCGCAAAAGAAGCTTTCAAAGCCTATGTTCGTGCCTATGAATCACATGGTCTCAAACACGTAAGTCAATTACTACACTATTCTAAAAGTCAAATTTTTGTCCAAAAATTCAATTTTGACAAAACCCCAACATTTTCACGAGTTTTTCACCCAAAATTTTTTTGACAATTTTTCTCGCGAAATCAAAGTTGTCAACAGCTAA
>LT727893.1:1186513-1217593 GCA_900157175.1 Oithona nana
GCCAAAAATGAACATTGAAATCTGTATGAAAATTTCTACCAATTTTTGGCGCAAAAATTCAAATATTTACAAAATCAGCTGTACAAACAACATTTTTTTATTTTGCATGAAAATTCAAATGAGACGTTTTTTGTGATTTTAAAACACTGTGATTGATGGTTTTTTAATATCTAATTTTCTTTATTGATTTGTCAAATTAGTATTTTTGGGTTAAGTCTCGTGGTTGCTCACTTTCGCTGTAGGAAGGTGGGTAATCTGAAAATGAAATTGAAAACAATAATTGACGATCAATCAATACTAATTGCAGCATATTAGGTACCTGGTGGTCTGACTTCTGGGGAATTGGATACTTCTGCTGCTGTGATGACCTCGGTTCTCCATATTTCATTGTTTAATGATGTATTGTTGTATACAATGTTTCCAATTCCAGCATAGGATTTCCTTGCACAAAATGCAATGTAACATGACAAGAAGATTGATATCACTGTGACGCAAATTTGCAAAAATCCAACAATAACGAGCAGGGCAAAGAGTGCATACGATACAGAATGATTTCCTAGAACAAAACTTTTTTTTTACTTCAATTATTTTCCTATTTCAAAGATCAACTTTAGTTTCAATTTTTAAACTCAAATTTCCGCTAGATGGCGTTCTACATCGTAACACAAGCAAAATTGGAATTTAGAATTTTATCTGAAAAAAAAATATCGTCAAAATGAAATGTAAACAAAAATTCACAAATATTTCCATTACTTTTTTATTTAAGTATATTTCGACTTGAATCGATCAAAAAACGCAACCTAGTGTACAAAAGTGTCATAAAATGAAATGTAGTTGACCATTTCCTATTTGTTTCTTTTAATCTCTTACGTTCTTTGTCACCTTCTGAGCAATACCATTGACCAGGGTTTCGTAGGTCTGATATTCCAAGACATCCCATGAGTACTAATACAAAACTGAGAATACTTGAAAGAATTTCAGATCCTGTCTTACATAAAAGTCTGTAAAAGAAAGGATACAACGGTCAATTTTTGCGCCAAAAATCTGCAAATGTTAAATTTTTGACAGTTTTTGGCGCGAAAATCAGAATCTTTGAAAAAAGAAGAAAAATTAGTTTTGGCGCGAAAATTCAAACTTACATGATTTTACGAGGTGAGATTAAAAGAATTATGCCGAATATTCCAGGAATGGCCAAAAATACAGCAAGGTAAAATGTGAAAGCTCCATTGAAAACGTTTGAACAAGTGTCATTTTCAATAGAAATCCAGATCTAGTAAAGGAGGTTAATAAGCAATTTTTGGCGCGAAAATTCAAATATTTGAATCAGCATACCTTTACAACTACAGTTAATACAGCACTAATAATTTGAATCGCACTTGTCCCAAAAACAAAATTTCTTGGGAAACGTTTGAAAATGTGATTTTCATCACTAGTCCTTGAACTTGAAGACGAAGAAGAAGGCATCGCAACAATTGCTTCATTGTGCGGCATTCTAAATGGAAACTGAATTATGAAGTTTACATATCAGCCTTTTATAGAGCTTACAATGTAAACTTTGTCAAATATGCGATAACAATTGATCTTGGACATATCCAACCCCCAATCAATCTGTTCAAGTTGACCTTTAAACGCAAGACAAAGAGTTTTAATCTCACGTTTGAACGTGAATAAAACTATGTCATGTTACAAGAATTACGAGTAGATTACGTGTTATAACGTACATTACAAAATTGTTAATGACATTGATAACCCGATCATTATGTCCAACTTAATCTTGTGTCACGTTGATTGACCATATATCCAGTTTTGTCATACGTACTATGAGAATTTACATGGAATCAAAGACAAATGCATTTTAAAATTGCTCGAGTTATTTTATGATTCTTCATGAACTCATGAAAGATGGGTAGATTGAATAATTCAAGGGCACTCAATAAAAAGTAACTATGTCAAGAAAAAAAATTGAATTTTCATCGTGATGACATTGACTCAGACTTGTTTTTTCGCTTAGTACACTTGAACATTTGGCTTGAACAGGCGGTGCACCGTGCAAGCTAGACAAATCAACGTTGCAACGTAGTTTGTGAAGATTGTGACGAATTAATTTATCAGATTGAGCAAACAAATCGCGAATGTCTAACTTCAATTCAGCTCAGATTATATAAGGCGGAATAAATCACATGTGGATTCTATTTTCATTGATATTCTGGGTACAATATTCTACCACTAAATAGATTCAATCCGGTTTGGTGATCCTTGATAAAGAACAAAAATGGTCTGTTAATGACTATCTGTTTCTGTGGAACACGAATTGACGCAGATTTCATCAAGATACCCGTGGCAGCCGCGGCTTCAGTGCCTTCTTCGTTGACTTCTATAAGGGAAGATCAACATTAGCTTCAATATTTTCCGTTAGATGGCGTCTAAAGGATTAAAAAGTCAAAATCGGAATATTGAATTTTCTGCAGAAAAAAAATCTTGTCAAAATGAAGTTCAGCTTGAATGTAAACAAAGTTTCACGAATTTTTTCATGATTTTTTTTGTAAGTAAAATTCGGCCTTTATGCAATTGTAAAAACGCCATCTAGTGTACAAATATGAATTAAACATTACCTATGAAGGCTTTTTGTACGACTTTGTCAACATGAAGACTTTTGTCTTCGGGGTTCACATTTAATCCCGTCAAGTCAGCATTGGAAGCATCAAAAATCAAGGACAAACCCAAGTTTGTCAAAGTCCCTTGCAACTCGTAACTGGATTCAATCTTGAACTTTGGCATGTAAAAATCCGTCAATACTTTCTCATCTAAAAATTCATCACCATCAAAATCCAAATTCTCCGTGATCAAGTCTTGGGCGGTACTAAGATCGTATCCTTCTCTAGGCATCAAAATGTTCATTGAAATGATCAAGTCTTGGGCGGTACTAAGATCGTATCCTTCTCTAGGCATCAAAATGTACATTGAAAGTCTACCACCTTCATAAGGCAATTTGACAATGACCACATCTTGATAGGTACTGCTCTGCAAGTCAGCTTGAACATACATCATTGGAGCTTCTATAAGGGAAAAAATCGTCAAAATGAAAATGGTTTCGCAACTTTTTTTTTTGTTACCTATTGGATCTCCGGAAGCTTGAAAAAATTCTCCAGTCTCATTGGTTGCGGAAGCATCAAATTGGGACAACCATTTACCCTTGAAATAAATGGCATTGACCAGGACTACTTTGGTATTGGCACTCACTGATCCCAAAGGTAAAAAATCTTTGATTTTCTGATTAGTTTTCGATTCAACCCAATTGTTGATTTGTCCTCTGGCCACGTTTGGATTTTGTGCGAAATCCACTTTTTCTGGCTTCGAAGCCAAATATTGGTTTGATTTGAATTCATATAAAGAGTTGAGATTGTATTGATTGTCAATGTACATCCGATTCGCCGATTCAAGTTTGATTGCGCTTCCAACCTGGAGACTTTCATGTGCATCTTTGAAAGCTTCTAAATATACTTGAAGATTATCAGTCTCGTTTTCACCACAAGGTAAAGTCAAAACTTGACTTAATTCAGTGAATGTATCTCCATTAGCTGCCAACATGAGCATTGCCAACACGGATGCAACGCTATGCGAAGAGAAAATCAAATTCGCTGCGGATTCTTCCAAAACTTCATAGAAGAGTTTCAAGTCAAAAATATTGCTGCTGGAGGAAAGCTTGTAATTTTCGGCATTTTCATCATTGGCAGATACACATGTGTAAGCGAGGAAAGTTGATCCGGTACCAGTTGATTTTAAGACAATGACTGTGATGACAAGTATGAGGATAGCACCAAAAATTCCGCCTACAATCCACTTAATGATTCCGGATCTTCGCCTGCAATTTAAGCAAAAAAATGAAAATGAAAATTTGGTTTAAATGTGATTTCACGAAAAAAATGTTAAAAATATTTTGTTGAAAAATTCGTGAAAATAATGTGATTCTCTACTGTTGCACTATTGACCACTGTATTTTCACGAAAAAAAAATTCGAAAAATTCGTGGAAATTGTAATTGATTTACATTTGCTCAGACAACATGTTGATGTTGCTTGCCTTCCGCTTCGAACACTGAATGAAGTATTGTATATCAAAGAATAAAGTTTACCTGAAAAATGATGATGAATGCGGCTGTGACACTGGTGAATAGTCACCACCTGAAGCTCCACCACTTTTATCAAAGGCCATCGCTGCTTCCTGTTTCCAAACACAAAAAGAGAGAAATTGTTATCTAAAAATCAATAGATTTTTGCGGGAACCAAAAAAAAAAAATGAAAATCACAAAGAAAATCGTGAATCTACATTAGCTCTGTACTGCATGAATATTTTCTAATGTGATTTCACAAGAAAAATGGCCCAAAAATATTTTGTTGAAAAAAATTCGTGAAAATTAGGCGTTTTTGTATTGTTTGACGGTTAACAACTTCATTTTCACGAGAAAAAATTGTCTAAAATATTTGATTGAAAAAATTCGTGTAAAAAGGCGATTTTATGCTGTTTTGACGATTAACAACTTCATTTTGACGAGAAAAATTACCAAAAAATAATTCGTTTGCAATAACTTACAGAATTAGCTTGAGCGATGAGCTCCAGTCTTCAAACGTAGTTATTCTATTCCTCTATATCCCGTAACACACTCAATACAATTTGTGAAACGGCACGAAATGACAAATTGTTGTTTTGTACCTGAAAAATTAGCTTTCTTTACACGCCTTTGCTTCCTTCCGCTCGAGCTATTTCGACGGAATGCTTTATTCCGAACAAGTTGGGAGAATTTAATTAATGCAGGATCACGAGCATCATCATCGTCTTGCCCCCCACGTTCTACGCATTCTTTGGATAATCTTACCTTGATTTCACATTTTTTGCTTCTTTTTTTGGCTATCGCAACTATGATCCGGAAGAGTACATCGCTGACATGTAATACAATGTTCCCATGAATGCTTGACACATCTTGAACACTCATAACAATGCTTGTAAAGTCCTCCATTTTTTCCAGTACAGCTTGAACATTCATGACAATGTCTATTAGTCAAAGAAACGTAAATATTGCATGTTTGACATAGTCTGTAATTGTCCAAGTTGTCCAAGATGATTTGGTTTAGTGGTAAATTGGTAAAGATTCGCACTGGGGATCCCAATTTACGCTTGCCAGCTTGAGCATGACCCTGCCTATAAGGAAGTATCAACTTCACAATTTTTTTCATGAAGTGAATTAAAGTTGAACATTACCTATAATTGCTTTCTTGATCATACGTCACTTGATAATCTGACATTTTGATATTCATATCTAATCTCCGAATTTGATGTTCCATATAATAAGGAAATATCCACATGAAATGGTACTTTTGGACTTGTCCAAGATCATTGGCGATTCTATTCAAAGTATGCCCAATTAATTCTGGTCGACCACCAAATGGAGGATCCGTGATGACTAAAACATTATGCTTATCTTTTATAATTGACTTGTATAAATCTTGACTTTGTTGATCAAAAAAGTGATGGTTGAACATATTGTAATGGCAAAATTCTTTGATGAAAGGCGCGAGTCTTTGGTCAATGTCAAGCAGAATTTTTTCTGAATTTTTGATACTTTGAAATACTGTCGGAGCACCAATGCAAATGACTAAATCAGGATTTTGTCTATAAATCACTTCGAGTATAATTTGTAAAGATTCTTGGCTGAAATGGAACTGAGCTTGACTTTTAGAATCTTCAAGATTCTGTAACAGTTTCAAGGGTTTCTCAAGATCTTTTCGTACTATGTCATGATCTTTGGTCTCATGTTCTTTGACATCACTGACATTCAACAATTTTTGGCAACTTGAACAGAATCCGGATGGATTTTTTATAAACTTGGGCTTTGTTATAACTTGTCTTTGGTTACACTTCTTCTTGTCACGGAATGCAGAACAAGCATGAAATCGTGTGACTTTGCCAGTCTCGGTTGTCCTTTCATATTGGATCATTGGTCCATGCTGACATCGTAGATTTTCTTCACATTCAACAATTACCCGAAATCTTTGAATTTCTTCCATTATTTTCTCGTGAAATCTAAAATGTGCAGTGCAGATCCGTTACCTTTTTTCTTGTTTTTGTTTTGAAAAAAATTAAATAATAAAAAAAAAAAAAATTGCGGGAATTGGCGGGAATTTCAAAAATCATAACAAACTTTCAATTTTGCAAAAATTCAACATGAAATCAATTCTTATTCTTTTAGTGACATTTTCCACTTTAATAAAAGCCGATAAACCGAAGACTGACATTGGAACAATCCGACTACCTAAAGAATGGGAGGCAGCCTGGATTGATTTCATCGAACCAATGACCAAACTCAAGAATGATATTTTGGGTGCCAAGTACCTCATGATTGGTTTTCTCAAAGGGGGATTTTTGCTTTATCGACCAATTGCAGAGCAAAATAGCGTCAAACACTTCAAAAAGGGAATTTCCGAGGAAAATATTATAAAACGAAACTGGATCGACGTAATTATCATTGAGAAAATACTCATTTAATTTTTGCAGTAAATCCGGATTTCATTTCAGCCGGATCTATTTGAATTGAAGGTGTCTCAACCTGGTATTGGATTTCATTTGGATGTCTCCAAGGATCCCTTTGTTCGTATCAATTTGAAAGAAAATGAACGACAACATTAATGTGATAAAGTAGACTCGCGAGTAAGTTTAGAAATAGAAATAAATTCCACTTGAATACTGAAAAGTAGGATTTAGTGAGATTATTCATAAGTGTTGTCTAATTCCGTCATTTGTAAAAAGACCTCCAATCTTTCAACAACTTCGAAATGACTACTACAGAAAACTCAATGTCACAAATACAGTTTGAAGCGTTTGAAGTCAACTTCAATGACAGTAGCACATCAGTGAATACAGGATATGCAATTCTCCAGACCATATTTTGTGTGATATTGCTTCCAACGAGTCTAACTCTGATCTTTGGCATCGTGTACTACGAACATTTTGGAGTTGATTCCCAAAAGAGAAGTTTCTACAACAGATCCATTTCAGCTTTATTTGCAACTTTAGGATTGAATGAAATCTTCATTTTTGTGCCTGTCACCATACGCTGTTGGACAGGTCCTATGGGTCACAGTTTGGGCCTGATTGTTGCCATGTCCAGGAGATTCTTCTTGATTTCCGCTTCATTCCAAGGTGTAGAAATCTTACTGTACAAAAGTCTTTGTACTTTGTATCCCACATTAATTACACGATTGAGGGACGATTTTTGGATGATTTTTTGCTGCGGATTGAATACAATTTTTGGAATACTTCTGAGTAATGGTGAATGGTACTTGAGGAGTGATTTTCATCCCCCAATTTACATTTTTATTTCTGGTGAAGGCGACATTAACACTTCTTCCAAACAGTAAGTTTTTGGCGCGAAAATTCAAATTTTTGGAAAATTGAAAATATTTCTCTTGATTTTTAGTACCGTCTTTGTTCTCATTTGGATCGTTGGCATAATCCTTGCTGGATCCTTCATGGTGATCAAATTGGTCAAGAACCCAATCCAGGAACCTAATCAAGACCACGTGTTCAACAACATGAGCCATAATCCAGGTTTAGTAACTAGTTTACAAATCCTATTTTTGATTGGGATCTTCATTGCTGTTTGTTATGCAGCTTTATTTGAAGTTGACAAAGGTCCGGATTCTTTCATTATCGGAACATTTCCTTCTGTTGTTGTGGCATATTTCATCTTTCCCATTTCTTTCTATGCTTTCAATAAAAAGCTACGAAAATATGTTTGGAGAGAGATAAAAGAAATTCTTGGATTGAATGTCTATACAATATAAATTTTTAGACTTGACCCAAATGTAATATATGTATTTTCATTAAATGTTCAATAAAATTCAATTTCCTTTTATAATCAAGGAATAGGAGGTAATTTAAAGGTTGATTTTCCACTTTTCTGTTGATCATTGAACTCTTTGAGGTAGCCTAAAAAGTCCTTTTTGGAAGTACCATCAGGACTCAATTGGTAATGATCCAACCATCTGGTTACATACTCCAATTCATCGGCAGACAGTTCATCCAGGATGGGATAGGGTGGCCGACCAGCATCATCATTGTCATCCATAGGTATACCATGGAATTGCATCAGAACACGAGTGGTTATGTCCCGACCTCGATGGGCTTTAAAGTAGGGCTTGGCAGGTAGGACATAACCTAGGCAAGCCATCCAGATGTCATCATCATCTTTATGCTTGGCCAGTTCTTTTACGTTGATTTCTTTCAAAGAATCCGGATCCGGACGTTCTTTTCTAGCTTGCAAAGTTACTTCATCCGGTTTGTAAACTGGTCTTTTGGATAGCTTGTCAATGTAATCAGGATTCAATCCGGCCTGTTTGGCACCCTTGACCAGTACTCCTAAGTACCTTGCCGAAGGTTCAAAGTCACCTTGAGGAGGTGTTCGATTCATGTAGATAAATCCACAAAGATCTCGTCCATCGTATGCTTTCAAAGTTACGTTTTGCTTATAATATCCTCCACTTTCATTTCTGTCCAAGTTAGCGGCGGATTCCATATCCATGCAAAATGCAACACCATGTACTTCGGCACCTTCTTCAGCAGTCATTCCGGAGAAATAAGGTTCAGCATGATGTATTCCACGTAAACTAAAGGTCATTTTGAAGTCTTTCAAAATTGCCGGTGTATGTTCTAAAACGAAGAAAAACTTTTAATAGTATGACGTTTCAACTATTTTTAAAAGTAAGGTATGTTCAAGACAAGTTGACAGCTTTGGTGGCATAAATAGACTATGTTATCTCATGTATGAAAGTAATGTAGTCACGACATTTATCTGACACACCAACTAGATACCTATTTTTAAAAGTACTAAATGGATGAATTTGATTAGAGTACGGTATTGTCTAGCTATTTTCAGACGGTCAGAGACTCGAGAGACTCAAGACAAGTTGACACTTTGGTGGCATAAATAGACTTGGATGTAAGTGAGTTAAAACTGGATATAAAAAGGAAGTGAAACTGAATTGCTTAGTCAGTTTCTTGCGAGTCATCAACATGGATGTAATCACAATCCTGGTTTTGATTCTTAGTCTTGGTTATACTCAAGCAATGCCTATGACTAAAGCTGAACATCTTACGGAATGTCAAATCAAAGATCTAAATCAGGCTTTGAATGCGATGCCATTGTCAATTTTTGAATCTCACTTGAAAACTTTGGCTGAAATGACGAAACTCAGGAAATTGTCAATGTCAAAACCAATGAATACAGTTCCACCGGTTCCTGATTATGTAAGGGTGAGGGTAAGGTAAGAATAAATCAAAATCCTTCCCATCCAAACTTGATCTATAATCAAATCTTTAACTTCAGAATCATTGGATGAAATGGAACTAGGAAGAAATACAATTCGAAGCTAATGACTTAATTATTTTATGCTGCCTTGCTGTTGATAATAAACTACACAGAATCTTGAAGAACTTCATAGGTACTTGTACTTACCAATGACCTTGACATGTTTTTTGGCCTCTAAAGCCTTGACATCCATGTTACTGCCATAACCAAATGACCAAATGGTTTCTTCAGCCATGTTGGAACAAAACTGTAAATTCACTTTGTTCAGGATGACCTTTGGTTTACCTGCCTGTGCAAGCTTAAAATCATTAGTGTCCAAATGTTTCCACTGTTCAAATTTACCTTTAGGGCAAAGGCAGAACAAAGTAACCGCCAAATCTTGAATTCTTGGGGGTATTACAATACAAATTGAACCTAGTAACAAATCTTGTGAAAAAATCCGTGAAATCACTGGAATCTGGAAAATCAGCTGACAATGTAAACAAAACGGCTCAGAAACTACGCCATATTTTGACAGGAGAATTTTTGATATTTTTTCAAGCTGGTGCGCCAGTATTTGAGGTTCAAGGGCCTCCGTGCCTTACCTTGGACCTCAGCAAGACCTGTCCAGAGGCTCCATACGGCCTCCCCAATCAGTGACATTACCTTGAACATATTTTCCATTGCCCGTCGGATTTTTCGAGGATTACAGAAAGGAAGCTTCAGATTGGGGGGTTCAAGACAAGTTGGTCCCCGTCCTCCACGTACACGGTCCCAGAGTGTTGTTCTCTACAATAACGAAGGTGTCAGCTTTGGTAGTAGTCTCCGAGAAGTCGCCCGGAGTCTCTTTGTCAATAATGTCCTTAGGCGTGTAACCAATTCAAGGATCAATCAGTTGCGTAGAAGAACTGCTCAGGAACTGTTGGGAGGAAACTCGGCACCTTTTTTGGCACTCATAGGTGTGTCATTGGCATCTGGAAATGGAATTTTGACCAAAGAAGATGAAATTGAAAGTATTTCTCATGAAGTACGCAATGCTGTACGTAAAACACGCCAGGATCTAAATGTTCAAGATCACTTGAACATTGACAAGTCTGGATCATGGAGTCTTGCAGATTTCCAAATTGGATCGGTGATTTCCAAGGGTTGCAGTGCGGTTGTTTACGCTGCCAAGTGCATCAAGGATGGATTTCAGGGCATTGATCAAGACCATATGGATCAAGAACCCTTGGCCATAAAAATGATGTTTAATTTCCATGCTGAATCCAACGCTCAAGTGATCTTCAAAGCAATGAAAAAGGAAATCGTCGTTGCTGACCAAATTTCTTGCGAAGGTCTGGAGAGCGTTGCGAAGATCACTCCACATCCCAACATTGTCAAAATGCACTTGGCATTTTCAGACTATGTTCCAAGCTTGTCAGAATCAATGGAATTGTACCCGCAGGCCTTACCACCGAGGATCAACCCTGCAGGGTATGGAAGAAACATGAGCTTGTTTATGGTCATGAAGAAATACAAGTGCAATTTACACGAGTACTTGAACACCATCCAGGATTTCCCTTGGAGGTCAAGATTGATGCTATTGACACAAATCTTGGAGGGATTAGTACACTTGTCCCGCTACAAAATTGCACATCGTGACTTGAAAACTGACAACATCCTGGTGGAGTACTCCCAACCCGATCAATTAGGTGTACTTGTCTTGTCAGATTTTGGATGTTGTTGGCATGATCCAAGACTTGGATTCAAGTGTCCTTACCCTAGCGAAGACATGGACAAGGGTGGAAACGCAGCCTTGATGGCTCCAGAGGTTGCCAATGCTGAACCAGGACTCTTTTCTTTCATTGATTATTCCAAAGCTGATGTTTGGGCTACTGGAACATTGGCCTATGAAATCTTCGGCCTTCAAAACCCCTTTTACCACACAAAGCAAAATCGTGGTCTGGATAGCCGATCCTATGAGTAAGTATACCTAAAGTCTCCAAGATATCTTGAAGTTAATTCAAGTTAACCTATTCCAGGATGTCAGACTTGCCAACACTTGAAGATTCCGCTCCTAAGACCATTGAACACTTGATCATGAATATGCTTGAAAAGAACCCCTCCTCAAGGTTGTCTTCCGAAGAAGCTGCAACCCTTTGTCAAGTACTTTTATGGGCTCCACAAGATTGGACAAGCGGAAAAATTCAGCCAAATTCACAACAGATTTTGCAGTGGACAATGACCATGGCAACCAAAGTAATTTACGAATGCAAATTTTCAAACGCGCCGGCGGCTCAAGCTGAATATCAACTTGTCTTGAGCTTTCTATCCAGATTCACAATTCAAAAAATTAAAAATGCTCTTTATTGGATTAATTGTACTGAAAAATAAAAACTTGAATATCTAAATTATTTTACGTAGCATCAGCTGAAAAAATCCTAGCATTGAGTGGAACTTTCTACAAATGTTGGAAGCTTACACTTGTGTAAGCTTTTCCAATACTTTGGCCTTGGAAAATGTATTGATACCAATCAGAGGCAATCAAGAATACAATTTACTTTGGATCCAAATGTTACTAAAAATGACACCTGTGAGTTCGAGTTGTGACTCTCTGGCTTTGTTTCAGGCATTAGTCCTTCAACAAAGTCTCACCAGTCATCATGTTCAAGGGAGTATTTTTAGTCATTTCTGTCTTGCTTTGCTACGGACCTACTGAAATTTTCAGCGAAGAGCCAAGTAAGTACACAAAATTACATTGCAAAATACATTTTCTATACTATCTAGTTTTGTAGCTTTCTTTGATAACATGGTTGATGCCATGCTTGTCAATGCCGCCAATGACCTAAAAACTGCTGGCTATGACCCCGCTGTCTTACCCGATAGCAGCAAATCGTGGAGTAAGTGGGGTTTTAAGATCACTTTAGAATTGAAAGACGGAACATTTGAAGGACTTTCTGGCATCACCAGGAATGGTGACACTAATGGTAACAGTAGCGACTGTGTAACTTGGCTGATTTCCGGAAATCTTCGCATGAGCCAAAGTAAAGGATTTCTTAAAGCTTCTGTCTTAAGTCTGTCTGCAGATATAGAGGCCACTGTTGATCATGTTGATATGCTGTATGAAATTGAAGCTCGTCAGGGTCAAATAATGAACTTGACCAGATTTGAAATCACTGATGTTGGAACAATCGATGTCGAAATCAGCGGAATTGGAACCTATTTGGGCAAGATAATCACTCTAACTACCAATTTGATCAGTGATTACATTGCTGGTATATTTGAAGATGAAGTTCAAGTCGCCATGCAAAACTACTTGACTAACATGGGTAACATGGGTAACATTGTCGCTGGCTGCACCACCAAAATTCTTGTAGTAACTGGAAGCAGTTTGACCACTGAAATCATAGACTTTGCTGATTCATCGTTTGGGTGTACCCAAGTTGGAAATTTTCCCACAAGTTTGTATTTTGCAACTGGAGGATTGGTAGATGATGTACCCACGGTTTGTGGTGGCAAAGATACTACAAATACTTTCCATCAAGCTTGTTATACCCTGCAAGAAAATGGAGCATGGACAGAAGATGAAACTGCTACACTGATCAGAGGAAAACAAAATGCCATTTCAGGATCTGTAGTTTTAGGAAATAAGCTTTATGTTCCTGAATTTGTGACAGAAAATGGCAACAACTATTTGAATTTTGAAATGGTAGCACCAAATACAGCATCTGAAACATTACAACCCATGAACGATTGGGGACATTTTGAAAATTACGATGAGGCTTGCATTGTAAGATGGGATGATAATACCATCATGCTAATCGGAGTTAATACTTGGAGACCTGAAGAAACATTTTTCATCAACATGGGAAATCAAACAGTAACCCAGGGACCTACATTGATGGAAAAAAGAATATTTCATGCATGTCATGAAATAACTGTGCAAGGGGAAGAATTTATCATTGTGACTGGAGGTTGGGGAGAATCTGAAGTACTAAAATCAACTGAGATTCTGGCCAAGTCTTCATTTGGCAATGGATGGCAACAAGGTAACAATGTCATCGATTTTTTTGGTGAAAAACTCATGAAATTGTTGTGGTTTTGGATTTTTTAGCTGTTGACGACTTTGACTTCACGAGAAAAATTATTATTCTAGGTCCAGATTCTCCAGTTAAGCTTCTTGGACACCAAATGGTAGCTTCATATGACAAGACAAAGTTGTACACCATTGGCAATAATGACCCTGACCACAGCAATGAAATTTATCAACTTTCATGTGGTGATAAATCGATGACGGACTGTGAATGGACTGAAATGGCGACAAAACTGCAAGATGGGCGACATTATCATGTGGCATTTCTAATATCAAATGATTTGACCCAAAAGATTTGCAATTGAGCTTGAGCTTGCCAATGGCAGCAGTAAAGAGAGGAAGATTTTGTACAGGGGCCCCTTCTGTCCTCTCTTTTTTAAGAATATTTTGTAATTCCAGAAAAAAATAGTGTCACCAAAAAAAGTGTGATATATGATTTGTATGAATGTAGCGCAGTACTAAATTGTTTCTAAAAAAGTGAAATAGACACGTCAAAAAATCAATTTCCTTGTATTGTCGATTTTGTCATCAGTAGTTAGCTGTACAAAATACACCAATGTATTGCCAAGATGGATACGGAATCCGGATGATGAAAATCCAATTTTCTTTAATATTCTGTATTTTGGTGCCGTCTGCTATATTGACTGTTTGAATTCTGAGCATTTCAGGCTCACTTCAGGTATATTTATTGATGCTTTGAGAAATCAATAAATAAATCATCCTAGAATTGTGTGGTGTCTTTCAGTTTCATAGTTTTTCAAGTGTTTCTAGATCAGATAACAGTTTCATTATTTTACATACTTACACCTGTAGAAAAAAATATGGGACCTACATCGTTAAAACACAAATTCGAAAAAAAAAATCAAAAATATTTTTCACGAGCGAAGCGATTTTGGGTTGAAAATTCAGAATGAATGACTCAAAAAGTATTTTACATTGGAATAGAAACTCATATTGTATTTCATAATTACGACCCAGAGGGTTTGGCCCATTCAACATTCAAAATCAAGTGATCATAACCGAAACCATTGAGAGTTGAAATAGCTTTTTGCGCATCGTCCTTCTTGTAATAATGAACAAAAGCGAAGCCTTTACATTGTCCGGTGATTTTGTCCTTAGACAAATAGATACGGGCGATATGACCAAAGGGTTTGAACAGTTCTTGCAAATCTGCTTCTTGAGTGCTTTCCGACAAATTCGAAACTCGAATGGCTGCGGTGTCCTCGTCTGAAGAAAAAAAAATCAAAAATTAGTAAAAAAGTTCAACATTTTAAATTCGCTAAAAAATTTCAATATTTTCAGCCCTATCATTTAAGAATCACTTGAAAAACATCAAGAAAAGCTCTAATTTTTCATCATTGATTTACAGGGTGTCCCAACATGTGTTAGTAATGTAGGTCAAGAAAATAATGTGATATCAACGCAAATAAGGATCTATGTTCAAGACACTTTAGAATACTTTTCGAAAAGAGTATCTAGATACAGATACTTTTGAGATACTCTCCGAAAAAAGTATTTAGATACAAATACTTTTAAAATACAGTTTTTTGTATCTAGATACTGATACTTGAACAGGTCTGCTATACAACGCAAAATAGATCTTCTACACTTTTTACATTTATAGGTTGGTATGATAGCGTTGTTGATATCATGCTTGTTCATGCCACACATGAGCTAGAAGAAGCTGGCTATGACCCCGCTGATTTACCCGATCGCAGCACATCGTTTCGTGTGGCGTTTGTTAGGATCACTGCAAGTTTGAAAGACGGAACATTTGAAGGACTTTCTGACATCACCAGAAATGGTAACACTACCGCCACCACGGTCACCACCAGTGACAGTAACATTAACAACACACGAATTTCCGGAAATCTTCGCATGGGCCAAGGCCAAGGATTCTTTAAAGCTTCTGTCGCAGGTCTGTCTGCAGATGTTGAGGCCACCGTTGACCATGTTGACATGTACTATGAAATTGAATATCGTGTCGGTCAAATAATGAACTTGACCAGATTTGAAATCACTGATGTTGGAACAATCGATGTCGAAATCAGCGGACTTGGAAGCTATTTGTCCAGGCTGACCAATCTGGCTACCAATTTGATCAGTGATTACATTGCTAGTACCTTTGAAGATGAAGTTCAAGTCGCCATTCAAAACTACTTGACTAGCAATGGTCCGTTTGTAGGTTGAAAAGTTTCAAAATTTTCTCTCCACACTATTCTAAAATTCAAATTTTTGACAAAACCTCAACATTTTCATCCAAAATTTTTCTCGTGAAATCAAAGCTGTCAACACCTAAGAAGTCTAAAACTCCGACATTTTCACAAGTTTTTCACCCAAAAAAATCGATAATTTTCTCGGGAAATCAGTTGAATTTTTGGACAAAAAATGAATATTTCGAACAGTGTGTCTCTGAGTTCTTTGAATTGAATAAAGATATTCAAACCAGCAAATATTTCAACATTCAAGGGGAGTTTATTTCTAAGTCTGCAATTGCATCATCATTTTCAATGTCTTCTTCACCACCCATGATAGGTGTATCAAACCCCTCAGCATGAGTAGCAGCTTCATTCAAACCTGATTCAAACTCATCAATTGTCCGAATCACATCTGGATTTGCCTTTGCAAATTGCCTATACAAGTCTCTGTACCATTTAGGACTCTTAGTCATTGAGTAACCATAGCTAGCAAAAAATTCTTCATCTTTCTTGATAGGACCTATGGTTTTGATTGCATTGACTAATCCAAACCGAGCAGACTCATAAGCAATGTATCTGGTATTGGGATCAAATTTGTGATTGATTTTATGTCCCAAAGTTCCTTGAAACTCTGAAGTTGGCCCAAATTCAGGGGCAATATCAATGGCAATGTCACAGCCCAAGAGAGTATGCTTGTACTTCCATTGAGCAACTGCTTCTGGATGATCCCAACCCCATCCATGATTGACTTTCATACTTTCAAGCTTCTTTTGAAGTATTTTGTTTTGTTCAGAATTGTACAACATACCACCATAAAGGACGAATACAGTCGATGCAGGAATGTCCATAGCTGCAAAAGCGCCTTCACCAGCTGTGTCAAAAGTGTTGGAGTCTTTCAAGTACAAGTACTTGTTATCCAGAGGATCGCGGACATGAGGTTGATCACCAAAGGTGGTATTGGTAGGTTCTTCATAATGGTAAATTGGTCCTCTTGGTTGACCAAATTTCAGAACTTTGATTCCATCGTCATTGCAAGATTGACCAATGATGTCAACTTCTTGGCCATCAATCATAAGACCATTGGAGAAGCTACCAATCATTGCCAACTTAAGGTCTTGATGGACATAAGCAATGCTTTGATCAATTCCAGTGAAATGGCCATGCCCATCAACAATGCCATAAATCCAGGATCCACCATACAAGCCTCTCCAGCATGGTCCAACCGGTATACCTGCTTTGTATCTACCTACAAAAGCCAATCCATGGAAGATTTTGCTTGAACAATGACCTTTGGGATCATTGGAGGTGATGCCAAAAATTTGAACTAGACCTGAAAGTTTTCCATTCTTGAGACTACAGGTGGCAAACTGTTCAAATCTGAATCCACCTTCTTCAGTCACAATGTCACCAAAGGCACTTGAACCACTGGAAGCACCTCCAAAGATAAGTTTTTCACCGGAAAATCCAATGGGTATAGATAATCCAATGAGCAAACGGCCTTTCCATCCAGGATGATGGGCCAAGTGAGTTGGGACTTTTGCCCTAATCCGTCCATTGATCATATCAGCATTGAGCAATTCCACTTGACCGGAAATAGTTTGGATGACAACTTTTTTGTAAGCAAAACCAGGACGATCAATGAATTGATCAAAGGTGATGTCAACCATACCTTCTGAACCCAAAGGTTCAGCATTGGTCAAGTCAAAGTGATGCCAAAACAAAAATGGATCCTGTACCTTGACCATCCATTCTTCCAATGATTGTCTAATACTTTTGTCATCTTCCAAGCATTCAAAAGTCTCTTTGTTCTCAGTGTGTTCATAGACAGTATTTGGTTTCATCCAGACACTGAATCCTGATTCAAATGATGATTCTTGAAAATTAGATGCTTGGTCAATGAGTATTTTGCATCCATCCAGGCTCACGTTAGGCAAATGGTCAATGGTATAACAGTGGACATAAAGCTCATTATCAACTTGAATACAACTTTTCATATCATTTTCCTTCATAGTTCTGGTAAGAATGCAACGTTTGAAACCCAATTTAGTTTCATGACAGTTCAAAAGATAGTATCCTCCCCTTTCAAGACTCCAATAGGTATCATTGGTTGAAGCATTGGTGATGCTCAACATTGACTTATCTTCATCGAAGTGCCTTTTGACTCCCACCAATTTGCCATTGAAAGCAAAAGCTTTGATAAAGGATTTGTCGACCAAGGTTATCAAAATCTCGCCTTCAAGGTTGTCATTGACAAAAGTGCCGGAGATCTTTTGAACTGAAGTGATTGACAGTTTCAAGCATTTGCCACTTCGCATACCAAAATTGTACTTTTCATTTTTAGATTTGGGTGAGGCAAATGTTAGACTGATCAGTCCATTGAATGGTTCTTTCTTGAAAGTAGTCTTCTTACCACCCGAGACTTTGACATCGTACCGGTAAATGGCACCTATCTCATCACAACTTACCACTTTGACAAGTGGCTCAAGTTGTTCAAGCTGTGAATCATTAAGTGCCTCTGCTGGACATTCAGATAATGGATTCTTCACATGTTCGAACCATTCTTCAAGCTCCGTTACCTTCAAAGCGACAATAACGTGCCACAAAAAGGCAATTATGAAGAGTGTTTTCATCTTCGCAAAAATTCGTCAAATTGTGTTGGGTTCTGTATTGCTTCTCTGTTTACAACTTTGATTTGACGAGAAAAATCGTGAGGTTACCCAAGAAGTTTACCTAGAAGATTACCTAGCATATTTCTAATCTAGACGAAAATGATCACCGTCGATCACAGTGATAAAGTCTCGAATCACTTTTAAATTGTTACCATCAGTGAAAAGTTACCCTGGTTGTAAATTTGGCGTTTTTGGAAAATGTTTTGGCCAAAACTAATCAAGCTAGAAAATAGCCGTGGCTTCTTCAGAAAATAGTAAACAGAGTCGCAAATCGCAGAAAATTGTGAAAAAATGGACGACATTGAGCTGGAAATTGACACTCCGGCACAGGACTCTTTCAATGCGCCGGCAGATGAAGATCAGGATATGGAGGAAGGAGAGATTGCCACTCCTGACGACCAAGATCTTCGTTTGAATCTAAATCGTCGAAAGCCGCTACATGAACGGCTTGGTCCAAGAGTACCGAAAGGTGCAACTTTCGGTATTGAGAATGACTTTTCTGGCGCAGGAAGATTCAAATTACCGGTAATTTTTCTCATCAAATTAAAGTTGTCAACAGCTAAACAATACAGAACTCACGCATTTTTTCTGCATTTCTCAATTCTTATGCGTTGTGAAATTTAGGAAATTTCTTAATTTTCAAGATTTTTTTTGTGAATTTTTCAGGATCTTGTCCAAGAATTAGGAGGTGCCAGCGGCTTGACCAACGACCCAGAATTCTCCAGCAAATTAACTGCTCGAGCTAAACGTTTTCAACTAGAAAATCATTTAGCTGAACCCACCTTTGAAGATTTTCAAGCAATGAAAAAATCCCTAATTCCCGACGATTTAAAAGAAGTCAGAGCTGAAGCTATCCATGTCACAGGCTTTGGAAGCAAAGTTCAATCAAACGATTTAGGCGACTACTTCAAAGACTTCAGTCCGATTTCCTGCGAGTGGATCGATGGAAAATCCGCCAACGTCATTTGGGGCGTCGATGCCTCAGCCGCTAAAGCATTGTGTTACATGAGCAGACCCGTGACAAGATCCGAAGCTGATTCCGAAATGGAATCCGAAACCAACACCGAAGAATTATTGAAGAAATTCCAAGAAACAAAGTTCAATGAACCAATTGATTTGAATGAATTCAAGTTGCCTGACCCGCCCGCGGGCGGGCCTTGGAGGTTAGGCAAACCTTCGGGCCATGACAACTTTGACGGCACCACAGCTATTTACATGCGATTGGCTTTTAAAGATGACATACATAAACCTTTGAAAGAGCGTGATTTGAACATGAAGAATTTTCAACTGAGACGAGAAGGAATTTTGTCACGGTCTAAAAAAGAACGAATTCAACAGACTTTAGAAGAACACCAAAGAATTGCCATTGAGCACGAAGAAAGTAAGAAATACAAACATCTTGGTTCGGATCCTTGGGGAGCCATTGCTGAGGATTGGGCAGGCACCAAAAAAGCACCTAAAAATTTTGATGATGAACTGGCCTTTGTCAAGGATATGATGACACGGAAAAGGCCTATTGGCAATCGTTCTATAGGTAATGACCAAATATAATTTCATGCCAATTTTCTACACTAGGTGGCGTTTTGTAACTGCAAAAGTCGAAATTTACTTAGTAAAAAAAACCATGAAACTTTGTTTACATTCACACAGTGTAGTACTCCTTTCATTTTGACGAGATTTTTTCGCAAAAAATTCGGAATTTTTTTTTTTTTTACATTGAAACTAAAGTTAAAATTTTCTTACAGATTGGGACGCTCCCAATGCTGATGATCAAGCTGAAGAAGAAGATGACGATGACCTAGTTCGGGTGCCAAGACGTGGTGTCAAAAGACAAAGGCTGATCGCACGTGACGGTTCAGAATCCCCACCTTCCACGACGCTCAAGTTGAGCGAAGTTCAAGGCGAAGATCCTTGGACAACTAAAAGCAAAAAGCCTAGAATGCAGATGTATGCTGACACCGTAGGCGAAAAATCCAGTGCAAAACAGCGAATTTTTGGAAGCATAAAACGTCAAGTTCCCAATCGGCCACGCACGGAGATCTTTGAAGAGGAGACTTCTGAGCCTGAAATTGATGATTCTTATGTAGATGCAAGAGAAAAGTTGAAAAGTATTCGAGTCAAAGCGGCCAGCTTTGACACTCCCTCCAATGCTGGACGATCCAATATTTTTGGAAGTGGAGGCAAAAAATCCAATATCCGGGATCGTCTTGGTCCAGGAAAGTCATATGATGGGTACCAATCCGGAGATAGCCTTGAACGGGATACCGGAGCTGATCTTGATCCTTATAACAACTCGGACAAGATTCAAATCCGTGTTACTCATAGTGACAATGAAGATGAACAATCGACCAGACGTGAAAATCGTAAAGATCGGAATAACGATGAAGCCATGGAAGAAGATGTGGATGCGCATCGTGATTTAGACTTACGAGATCGAAGACAGCAAAGGAAATCATCACCGCCTAAAGAACAAATCAAGGATTTACGTAGCAAGATCTCCTCGGAAGTTGTCAAAATCAAGACCGAAAAGGGAGAAGAAGATCGACGAATGCGTGAAAATAGGTAAAAAAAATTTCTATAATTTTTCTCGTGAAAACAGATCCAATGCATTTTCATGAATTTTTCTAATGCGTTTTCAATTTCCTTAATTTTTTCGCGAATTTTTATGCATTTTCATGAATTTTATTTTTAGGGAAAGAAAAAGACGGGAAAACGAAGAACGTGAAGCAGAAGCAGCACGTGAAGCACGCCGAAGGCAACGTAGTGAACGCCGAGTTGATAATCGAGATGATCAAGACGATCGTCGTAGACGTCGCGAAAACGAAAGACGTCGAAATGACAGTCGTGGAGGCCATACCCGAAGTGACCGTGATTTCCGCGTTTCACATCCGCCCGCGCTGTCAGAATTTCGGCGAGAAGAGGCGCGTTTGGATCGAGGCAACCGAGACCGAGACAATGATCGTGATCGCGGAATTGATCGCAATAATCGTAATAGAGAAGACAGAAATGTTCGTGATCGTGGCTCTGAGCGTCGATCGGATCGAGAACGAGATACACGCCGACGAGATGAAAGAAGAGACTCCAAAAAACCTCTACGAATCAAAAAGGTAAAACTTTCGTCACAGTGTTTGAAATTCACCAAAAATGTCTCATTTTTTCATAGTAATTTTGCCAAATTAGCATTAAAAAAGCCAAAATTGGAATTTTGAACTTTCAGTGATAAAAAAAAACTCGTCAAAACGAAAGGAGTTCTGTATGTAAACAAATTTTCACGATTTTGGTAACATTGGCAAATGAGACATTTTTAGTGATTTGCAAACAATGTGTAAATTCTACTAAGTAACTAATTTCCTTATCTTTTTAGGAAAAGGTCAGCGATGATGAAAGCAGTTCCTCAGATTCGTCCTCATCCGACTCCGACTCGGATTCGAGCTCAAGCTCATCTTCTTCGTCCTCTTCGGACTCAGGCTCCTCGGACTCCGACTCTGATTCCTCTAGCAGCAGCAATGCCAGTCAACGCAAAAGAAGGACACAAAAATCTTCAAAAGATTCGTCAAAGAAAACAGACAGTAAAGAAGGCATCAAGGATAAGCTTCAGGAGTACTTGGCAAGAGCCAAAGAAAAGCGACGTCGAGGAGGTGGAAAATGATGGAAATTGTATTACGAAAAATATGATGTTTTTGAAAATAAAGAATTTTCCGAAAAATTGTGTTGTGAAAAATCACCCAAAAATTTGAGTTTTTTAATTTTTGCGCCAAAAATGGTCAAAATTGCATTTCTAGATTCTAATGTGACTTTTGGCGCGAAATTTCAATTTGTTTTGGTTTCATTAGCTTTCGACTTTCTCTTTCAAGGTTTCTCTACCTGTACCTGTCATTGGAAGTAACAGTGCCTAAAAATGCCTTCGCGTGCTGAAGACATACTCAAAGGTTTTAAAGTGAATTGGATGAACTTGCGAGATGCAGATACGGGAAAAATCCTTTGGCAAGGCAACGAAGATATGTCAACTCCAGAAGTTGAACATGAGGCTCGAGTGCCCAAAAAAATACTCAAATGTCGGGCGGTATCAAGGTAAGGGGTACACCTATTAAGGACTAATTTTTATCGATGACATCATCAATGACAGCTTTTATAATATCTACTTTACTTCAATTGTCGCTTAAAATGGGATTTTTGAATTTTCTGTGGGAAAAATTGCAGTTTTTATTTTGTCGAAAAAAATTCGTGAAAACGCAACGGTATTGGGCTGTTTCTGTCTGTTTCCACATTGACCACTTTCATTTCACGAAAAAAAAAATAGTCGTGAAAACGCAATGGTTTTGGGCTGTTTGCCCATTGACTACTTTCATTTCACGAAGAAATTGTAATTATTGAATCTTTCACATTTTCCAGAGAAATCAACTTTTCAAGTCACGAACCAATGGAAAAGTTTCGAATCGAACAAAAAGTCCTGTTCAAGGGTAAAATAATGGAAGATTGGCATTTTGAGTTTGGTTTTGTCATCCCCAATTCGACCAACACATGGCAAAGCCTGATCGAAGCTGCCCCCGAATCTCAAATGATGCCAGCCAGGGTGCTAAGTGGAAATGTAGTCATCGAAACCAATTTCTTTGATGGAACTTTATTAGTGTCCACGTCCAAAGTTAGACTTCATTACGTTTGAAATTACGTCTTTGTGCTTTCCTCTTGCATTTCTTCTCTTTGTGATTTTCGGCCAAATAAAGAAATTAAAATTGTATCATCTCATTCATTGTTCTAAAAGTGTCTAGGGTATGAATGCACTTGCATCTGTCTGACTGCGCGAGCTTGCTGAATCAGGGGTTTGCTGCACACTGCGGCAAGAATCAACTTTTTGTCTATAAAATTTTTAATTTTCTCGTCAAAAAAAAGTTAATTTTCAATTTGAATTTTCCCGATTTTCGATCAAGAATCTAAATCTTAGAATACTATTTTTGGCGCGAAAATTCAAATATTTTATAGATTTGACTTGTTTGAATTGTGCGTTTTTGGTGCGAAATTCAAACTAGTGATTTGGCAAGTTTTCATCAAAATATTATTTTTGGACAAAATTGAACTTTTACCCCAGTGTGGTAAAGTAGTGTGTCCAAGACACGTATTGCAACTGTATGGAAAAATTAAAACTTCTCGTTAGAAACAAAGCGGATTTTAAGACAAAAATAAGGTTTTGGCTTAGTATAAAAGGCTGAATTTGTCTGTAGTTCCTCAGTGTTCACTCAAACTCATCTGGGATAACAACTCATCCAAGATGAAAGTGTTTGCACTCCTGTTCTTCGTCGGTAAGTTTCATTTCAAAGTCTCTAAACATTGCGCACTAATTGATGCGCACCAAATGATGCGCACTTAATATTGCGCACTACGCACAGCATATTACGCACAAATCAATACGCACTAAAACTTGCCTTAAAAATGCGCATTAAAATTGCGCACTGAAAATACGCACTAAAATGCGCACTAAATGTTCACTAATTTTCAGGCTGCGCCTTCGCCACCAGCTCCAGCGAATGGAGATGGCAACAAGGCAAGCAACACGTTTTCGAGTACAGCGGTCGCTTGTTGACCGGCATGCCCGAATTGGCTTCCCACTACTCTGGTCTTGGAATTAACGCTACTGTCCTCATCGATGTTTTGTCCCAAAACAAGCTCCAATTGTCTTTGGAACAACCCAAGTTCGCCAAGATCAATCAGCGTTTGGATGCCCGCATGAACTCTATGGACGGCCGCGATGGTCAAAATTGGCGCGAGCTTTACTTGCCCGAGATGACCGAGGTCGACTCTGAGATCAGGAGCTTGCTTGAACAACCCATTGTTTTCGAGCTTGTCAGTGGTGAGATCCGTCTTGCCAAGATCTCCAGGGAGGAGCCTGAATGGTCTGTCAACTTCAAGAAAGCTTTGGCTTTGCTTTTCCAAACCAAGGTCGATTCTTCATCTTGGCAACCTGAAGGAAACCATGTAAGTAAGATTTTTTAAGGAAAAGCGTGCGCTCAGAAAAGCGTGCACTCATAAAAGCGTGCGCTCATAAAAGAGTGCTCTCAGAAAAGAGTGCGCTCGAAAATGCGTGCACTCATAAAATCAAAACATTTTTCTAAAATGTTTGGCTCCCTCGGCCCTTCGGGCCTCGGTAAGTCCGCATTAGATAAAAAAATTTTGTTTACAGATTTCTTCCTCTGTGCAATCCGACAACTTCTGGAGGACCAAGGAAGAGTCCATCGACGGAATCTGCGAGGTGACTTACCAAATCAACGAGTTGCCCATGTACATGATCCGTGACAGGCCCGACTTGATCCCCCAAATCGAACAATGCCCCGAGCAACGTTTCTATGAAGTCGTCAAGACCAAGAACATCAACAACTGCGAGAGGCGTTCCGCCTTCAGCTACTACCCCGAAGGCCGCTTCAACTGCCCCGGACCCAACTGCCGTGACCAATGGGCCAGGACCGCCGAGACCCGCTACATCGCTTGCGGTGCCCGCGGATCCTTGATGATCCAAACCATCGTTCAACAAGGCGAACTCAACCAAAACCTTTTCGGTTTCAACACCGAAAGGTTTGTCTCTGGCAACCTCCAAGTTTTGAGGTTGGCCGAGGTCAGGTCCGCCAGCCCCAGACCCCAACCTTCCAGCTTGACCACTTTGAAGCATATGCAATATGAGTACTCTTACAAGCATTACCAAGCTGAGCAACCTGAACAAGAATCCAGACAAGTGCCCGCTGAGGTCCTCCGTGAACCTATGGAGTTGGCCAAGACCATGCCCTGGACCTTCGCTCAAGGTTTGACCCGTAAGGACCTTCCCGTTGCCGAGATCAAGGGACAAGTTCAAAGGCTCATGAAGGAGTTGATTGAACTTTTGTCCAAGACTTCCGAAGAGGATATGACTGAGAAGGCTGTCACCATGAGGATTGTTTCCATTGCCAAGGGTCTTAGCATCTTGTCCAAGGCTGAAATTCAAGAGATCTACAGTCAACTTTTGTCTGTTTTCACTGTTGAGGAACAACGTACCAGTTTCAAGACTTTCTTCTTCGATGCTGTTCTTATGTCTTCCACTCCCGAGGCCATCAAGTTCTTGAAGGAAAAGATGATCAACCGTGAGATCAACAAGGTCCAACAGGTACTGTTCAACTTCTTTCATTTTGACGAGAATTTTTCTTATTCCAATTTTATTTCAGGTTGCTCTTCTCTTGTGGTTGCCCAACTCCTTGATGATGCCCACCGAAGAGGTCCTTGAGGAACTCTTTACTTTGATCCAATCCGAACAAATCAAGTCTTGCCAAATGACCGAAAATGTTGCCCGCATGAGCTTGGCTACTTTGCTGCACAAGGCTTGCTTGACCAAGGACCGTCAAATGGCTTACCCCACCTGGGTCTTGGGAGAGTTCTGCACCCCCGAATCCCCCATCATCACCGAGAAGTTCTTGCCCTACTTGTTGAGGCAAATGGAACAGACTCAATCCTGGGAGAAGAAGAACGAGATCATTGTCACCTTGGGTATGTTGCCTCGTCAAGAGGTCGTTGCCAAGATGATCCCTCTGGTTGAAGGCCGCGTCCAAGGCCAAGAAGTGCCTTACATGTCCAGGATGCTTGCTTTGTGGACTTTGGCTGCCGTCGGTAAGGAGGTCCAACCCCAAGTTGTCGAACCCATCTTCTACTCCATCTTCAGCAACCCTGCTGAGGTCACCGAATTGAGGATCGCTGCCTTCAACGCTTTGATGACTTTGAACCCTTCCATGCCTGTCTTGCACAAGATCGCCGCTAGGACTTGGGTCGAACAAGACCAAGAAGTCTTGAAGACTGTCAATATGGCTTTCTGGTCCATGACCATGACCATGATCAACATTGAAACTTACTCTGATATCAACGAGATTGTCAACAAGATCCGCGTTGTCTACCCCTTGATCAAGAAGATCCAAGGAGTACTCCCTACCTCTGGTACCGTTTATGCTTCCGAGTACTTGAACAAGATCCGTACTGGATACTTCAGCATCAAGGCCTGGACTGCTTCCAAGCAATCTTTCATCCCCAAGGACATGTACATGGAATTCAACTACATCGTCACTCAATTCAGGTTCAAGTTGTTCGCTCTTGGCATCAGGACCGAAGGTATGGAGAACTTGTACAAGAAGATGATCCAACTTTTGACTCCCCAAATGGAAGGCAAGTCCGTTGAACAACAACACTCCGAAATCACCAGGAAGCTCGAAGAGAACATCAGCTCTGAGTTCTCCAGGATCATCCAAAAGCTGAACATTGAACCCCGCCAATCTTCCAACAAGATGGGAGGTGCTTTGTACGCCCAATGGTTGGAATCCGCTCCCTTCTTTGCCAACATGCAAGAAATGACCACCGAGACCTTGAAGACCAAGATCAACGAGATCTTCGCCAACCCCGAGGAATTGAAGTCCAAACTTTCCGGTGAGAAGAAGTTCAGCCTCCACCACGCTGCTGATATGTCCAGCTACCAAGCCTTGATCCCCACCGACATGGGTTTCCCCATCATCATTGACGTTCACATGCCCTACCTTGTCTCCATGGAAGGCAAGATGGAGGTTGTCCCCAGCTGGATCCACCCTGAGATCAAGATGGAGACCAAGTACTTCTACACTTCCCAATTCTACGGAATGGTCGGTACTGTCGTTCCCTTCACCAAGGAGTACGCCGTCACCGTTGTCGACCAGACCTCCGTCTACAACATTCCCGCCACCTTCAAGTTGAAGTTGAACACCCTCCAACAAACCATGAGGATGTCCGTCAAGATGAACGAGAACTTGTCCCGCCCCGTCAAGATGATCCATAGGCACGTCAAGCCCTTCACCGCCATCGAAAAGGTTGAAAGCATCAAGCCTATCGCCCTCAGCGAAGAAGTCCAAATGATCAGGTCCCCCAACCAGCTTAAGGAGCACCGCTACCAATTCGGTGATTACTTGGGCATGAAGTTCGAGTCCTTGTACAAGACCGAAGCTCGTTATGCTGATTGGCAATCCCTTGTTGAGAAGTTCGCTTTGTACAACTACAGTCCCGTCAACATGATCACCTTCTACTGGACCGCTGTCTCCTTGAACCACGAGTCTCCCATGATCCCCTTGAGCTTGAGGAAGCAAGAGTACACCGTCATGTACCATCCCAGTCAAAGCCAGACCAAGGAGTTGGCCATCGACTTGAAGATCGGTTATGCTGTCAAGAGCCAAGAGTCTGAACAAGTTCACTACAAGAAGGTCAAGGTTATCTCTGAGGCCGAAAAATTGCAAGAAGTCAATGAGGAGAAGGATCTGCTCAAGAAGGCTTTGAAGAGCTTGGTGCCCATCAAGATCGAATCCGAACCTGTTCAAGCCAAGAGGTCCCACCCCGAGAGGCAAGAAAAGATTGTTCAAGCTCTTGAACAAATCCAAATCCAACCCCAAAGCTTGAGCTCTCAAGTTGAGCGCGTTCAAGCTGTCACCTTGAAGATGTCTACCACTTTGGTTTCTTCTCGTCCCCGCACCTGGAGCTACTCCGCTACTTTGGTTGGAGCTCAAGGATCCGAAGCCATGAAGATCAAGACCAAGTGGAACGTTGTCTTGCAATCCGAACAATCTGACAAGAAGGTTGTCGTCAAGGGTAACCTCCAAGCCCCTCTTTTGCCCATCTGGAACACCCATGCCATCCGCTCCAGCATGATCGACTTCAGGTACATGAACACCTTGGAGATGCACAGGTCTGGATCCAAGGTCTGGTCCATCGATGTTGAAGGTTCCTCCAGGACCTCCCAAGAGCAAAAGGAGTTCTCCAAGATCTCCCAAGAGGCCGTCCAATGCGAGAAGTTGAGCGAGAAGAAGCAATCTGGAGAGAAGGGTGTACTGGCCAAGCTCTCTGAGCCTTGCCAAAAGATGCGCCAACAAGCTCGTACCATCGATGAGGTTGACTTCTCCATCAGGTACCACAACGTTCCCCATGTTGAACACTACGAATCCAAGATTGTCTCCTACTTGAAGCTCGGCCTTTGGCCTTTCTTGAGGTTGGACATCTCCCAACAATCCCAAAGATCCATTGAAGGCCAATCCGTGTCTCAAGGCCCCGTCTCCGCCAAGATCCAATTCAACCGCAGGACTCCCTCTTTCGACCTTGTCATCAACAGGCCCACCGAAAAGATCGAATTCAGGCAAATCCGTTTGCCCTACGGTTTGAACCATGTCTTGCCCTTGAAGGCTGGTATCTCCAACGCCAAGGTCATCGCCCAAAAGGTCACCGGATCCGTCTTGTACCCCGTCTGCAAGATCGAAGGCCAAGCTTTGAAGACTTTCGATAACAAGACCTTGCCCGTTGATCTTGACAGGTGCTTCCACTTGGTCGCCGCTGATTGTTCCGAGCAAAAGTCTTTTGCTGTTATGCTCCGTGAATTGAGTTCCGAAAGCAAGCGTGAAGTCAAGATCATCCTTGGCCAAAGCGAGATCAAGCTTATCCCTGAGGGATCTTCTGATATCAAGGTTGTCGTTGACGGCCAAGAGAAGGAAGTCAGACCTGGTCAATTGAAGTCCCTTGTTTCTCAACGTAGCCAAGAAGTCCTTGGAGAAATCTATAGGTAATGTTCAACTTTGATTCACTAAAAAAATTCAGAAAAAAATTCGTGAAACTCGTTTCATTTTGACGAGATTTTCTTCAAATTCTAAATTCCAATCTTAGCCCTCTAGCGGCAATTTTAGGTTAAATTGTAACTAAACTTGCTCTTGCCCTATAGGAATTTAACCTTGCAATACTATGGATTTTTCGATTTACCATTTTGACGGCTTATTTTGTAGGAAATGGATTCGGTCACACATCTTTGTCTTCCTTTCTTTCGTTGCTCAAATTCTTCATCTTGATTTAGAGGCTTCTCTGCTATCATCTTCCGGTTCAGATTGGACTGTTTTGAGGCCGATGAAGATGAGGCCATTGAGGCTGCTGTATTGTCTGTTGCTACCGGCATGCTATGCCTACGTCGTCTTTTTCGCAACATTTTGAGAAAACTCGATGACAATTTGGTTGGGGATAAGTAATTTTTATCTCCATCCATTTTGTCAAGTCAATTTTGTTGTTTTTCTACTGATTTACAACTTGCTTAGTTTTCAGCTTTTCTTGATAAGCTCTGCTACTGTCCTTCTTCTCAAGTTGATAAATGTGACGCACTTCACAGACTGTCAAACGATAATTTTTTGTCCAAAAATTCAAATGGAATTTAATGCTTGAAAAATAAACTTTTTGTATATTTGGGCTTAAATTGACGATTTTTAGAGGTAAAAAATCGTTAATGTTTGAATTTTCGCGCGTAAATTGGCCAATTTTTCTTTATTGGTGTTGCAATTAAAAGTCAAAAACTAGATTTTTTGCACGAAAATTCAAACTTTTGACACATTTTGTGCTCTAAATCTGCAAGATTATCTTGGAATTTTAGCGCAAAAATTCAAATTTCTTTAAAAGCAAGCTTTTGCTAGAGGGCAATTTTTGGACAAAAATTGGTTTTTTAACACACTGTGAACTCATAATATTCAAAAAATAAGGAAATTAACTCAAAAATTCTCATTTTACAAGCAAAAGTAAAATAAATGTTTTCTTACCTGGTTTGGAATTTGAAGCCGAATTTGAAAGAGTCACAGCTGCATTTCTCTGTAAAGTAAAAAAAATCATATTAGGTTTTAGGCCCAGAAAAATTTCAGTTTTTCGCTTTACAGGACTTTTAGACGAGGGAGGAGGCAAATTGATTGGCGCAACTGTTGCTGACTTAGTAGCCAACGAAGGGTCCAAAGAAAATCTTCGAGATCTTGATCTCGATTTCACTTTGAGATCTATGGAAGTTTCAGTTTTCAACAATTTTCGTATCCGTTTCATTGTTCATCAGAATCAAGTTTACTACTGAAGAGACAAGGACAAGAAGCAACAACCACAATTATTACTGCGTCGTAGATCGATGATATACAAAACCAAAAACTTGTTTTCTTCTGCATGAGCAATATACCATAAAAGTTGAAGGACCTGCCGGACCTGATTCTATGTAATTTTTTCAAAATTCACATTTTTTCAAAAATCGCAAAAATCCCATTTTTTATCAAAAATTTTCAAAATTCACATTTTTTCAAAATTCACATTTTTTCAAAATTCACATTTTTTAAACGTAGCCAAGAAGTCCTTGGAGAAATCTATAGGTAATGTTCAACTTTGATTCAGAAAAAAATTCGTGAAACTTTGTTGACATTCAAGTTAGTCAACGCAAAACTCCTTTCATTTTGACGAGATTTTTTTTTCAAATTCTAAATTCCAATCTTAACCCTCTAGCGGCAATTTTAGGTAATATTGAAACTAAAATTGATCTTTCCCTATAGGGCCCCCAACAAGGTTGTCCAATTGAAGTCCTCCAGGTACTCCTTGTCCATCACTTTTGACGGCAAGGACATCGCCATCGAATCCAGCCAAATGACCAAGAAGGGACAATTGTGCGGAATCTGCGGAAACCAAAACCAAGCCCAAAAGGATGACGTTGAAGGACCCAAGAAGTGCATGTACAGCAAGCCTGAGGTTGAACAAGCTTCTTACAGGCTCAGGGATGAACCTCGTGGATGCGACGCTCAAAAGCCTTTGTCTCAATTGATCAAGCAACAATTGGAGAGGGAAAACCAACAATGCCACCAAAAATACGATATCCCCACCAAGGTAATCAAAATTTCACATTTCACAATGTTTCAAAATCAAAAAAAAGTCTCATATTAATTTTCACGCTAAAAATGGCCAAAACTGCACTCTTACATTCCAATATTGAAAATCGGCGCGAAAATTCAAATAT
>LT727893.1:1227179-1240717 GCA_900157175.1 Oithona nana
TGACAAAAAAAAAAAAAATAAAAAAAAATTCAAAGTTATGATTTGGCCGATTTGGCCAATTTTTAATATTTTCTACAGGTTTCAATCTAAAACTTGTTGGGACATTTTGTATTACCTGGTTGTAAATAAAATCGGCCCAATTTCGATTGACCAAGCGTGCTTGAGCAATACTCGGATTATCCAATTTCTCGAATATCTTGGCTCCGATAAGTTCGTATCCTTCGTTTGTTAACAATAATTCCATAACCTGCAAAAATAGATCATCAATGAAAAACAAGTAAACAAAAAGTAAACAAACAGCTGATTTGATATATTTTAGTCTTTGCCCATGATTGCACTCCACAATCCGTCACCTTCATCACTAGAGTCATCATCACTAGAGTCACTTTTAGTCTCAAGAGGTTCACTTGTCTTGATTTTGGAATACTCATCCAGACTTCCAATGACAGGCAAAGCAGTATTTTGCGGATTCTTATTCAATTTCCGACGAATAGCTTCAGCTTTCAAGTCTTTAGCCGAGGTACCTGGTCTCAAGGACTCTTCAATAGCTTCAATAGGTTTGACAAACTTGGTTTTGATATTTGCTTTGACTTTACTGTAAATTTTACTGTCTTGAACAACTTTTTGCACTTTCTTGTTCTGGTACCACCGATCCGCCCAAGTTTCTTGCTCAGCTTGATGAGCATCCACTTGAGCTTTAGAAGGTAAATCTCGACTACCTTTCTTGATCTTGGCAGGTGATCCTGGTTTAGGTACTTCCACGTCATCATCATCATCGATCATTTTAGTCCAGTAAGCCACACCTTCTTTTTCAGACACTTCCGGATCCTTGGTAGGTTCATCCTTGGTGATCTCAATGTATTGAGGTTTTTCAGGTTGTTCAAGTTCGGATTCTTGAGCAGCTTGAACAGCTTCTTGAGCAGCTTGAGCGGCTTCTTGTTCTTGTTCGATCCGCAATCGTTCTTCTTCTGCTTCGTGATACGATTTATAAAAATCTCCTTCTTGTTCATCTTCCTTGATTTCACTTCGTTCTTGAAATGCTTGCATTCTTTTCAGTCTCATTTCCATTTGTTTTTGACGTTTTTCTTTGATTTTTTCAGCCTCTTTTTGACGCTCAAGCTCTTCTTCATCTTCGACTTCGACTGGTTCTTCGGGTGCATGTTCACGTTCATGAAGTAATTGACGTTTGGTCTTGAACACATAATCTGGTTCTTCTTCTTGGACAAGTTCCTCTGATTCTTGAGGATTGGGTACTTGTCTTGTCCAAGCTTTTCGTCTTTTCTTGGACACTTTAACTGAGTCTTGAGAATCTGTTTCGTTGATTAAAGGTGAGGGTTGGGATGAAGTCATGGCTGAACTTGATTGCGGATCTTGAGAATCACTTTCCAGAACTGATTCGGAATCTTGAACTTCCATTGGTTCTTCTTCTTTATCAATGTCATTGTCCTTTATTATTTCTTCTGGTTCTACACTTTCAAGCTTTTCTTCTATTTCTTCAATAGGTTCAACTTGTTCACTTGACACTTCTTCGGGAATTAATTCAGTACCTTTGTTGATCTCTTGTTTTTCAAGACGCATGTCTTCATGTTTAGTATCACTTTCGTCTTTAGCTTCAACAGGTTCATTAGGTTCAAGAGGTTCCTTAGGTTCAAGAGGTTTCTTAGGTTCAAGAGGTACCTTAGGTTCAAGAGGTTCAGTATGTTCTTTAGGTTCATTAGGATTTATAGGTTCCATAAGCTCTTCATTGTCAACTTTGACTTCACTTTGTTCAGTATCTTCAATGATTTTGAAATCTTCACCTTCAGAATCAACCTCACCTTCATCTACTTCTGAAGCAGATTTTGTGACACGTTTCTGTTCTTTGATGTCACGTAACCTTTCTTTTCGTTTTTCACGCAACCTTTCAATATTAGCTTCGTCTTCAGAATCACTTAATGTTGTTTCTGATCTGGATCTGGATCTTGAACGAGAATAAGACCTTGATTTGGATCTGGATCTGGAAGGTGATCTTGATCTGGATCCTTCATGGTCATCAATTTCGCCTTCTTCGGCATCACCTTTACGTCTGTAACGTCTTTTGTTAGGTTCACTTGTCCCTTGATCATTAGCGATAGGTTCACCTTCGTCATCATCATCGTCATCCACATCAAAAGTGACTTCAAAATCACACTGCAATTCGTCATCTACAGTTTCTCTTTGGATTTTGGTCTTTTTTATTGTCTCGGCATTGGCTTCTTTTTCAGCCTTTTTCATTTCCTCTTTGGCCTCCAATTCAGCCTTTTTAGCTTTCAGACTATCTTTGGTTCTCTGATCTTTCTCCTGTTTTGCCAATGCTTGTGATTCCATCTCTTTTTCTAGTTTCGTTTCCTTCCATTTCAAGTACCTGAAAGTAAACAAAATCCTCAAAAAATGTAAATTTTGAAAAACGTGAATTGTAAAGAAATGTGAAATTGGAAAAAAATGTGAATTTAGGAAAATCTGCCAATTCGATAAAAATTATAAAAATGTAAATGCTAATTTGTAAAAACGTGAATTTTGAAAAATGTGAATTATGAAATACTCGCAATCCATTGAAAAATGTGAATTTTGAAAAATGTGAATTTTGAAAAATGTGAATTTTGAAAAATGTGAATTTTGAAAATCGTGACTTTGAAAAAATGTGAAAAATTTTGAATTTACCTCTGATATTCAGCTTCTCTTTCTTCCTTTTTACGTTTTTTCTCAGCCTCGGCCTCTTCTTTCTTACGCAAGGCCTCAGCTTCGGCCTTCTTTTTGGCCTCTCGCTCTTCAATCCGTTTCTTGATTTCTTCACGTTTTCGTTCCAATTCTTGTTCTTCTTTGCGTTTTTTAGCATTGGAAATAGACAAGGCTTCTCGGGCTTTATGCAATCGTTTTTGCTCTTCTAATTGTCGTTTTTCTTCTTCTGGATCCACCGGTTCCTTGATCAACTCGACTTTTTCGTCCTCGTCTCCAATGTTGTCTTTATTTTCCAGCGTTGGAGGATCCAGAGACTTGTCACCTTTTTTGGTCTTTGACAATAAAGATTTGATGGCTCGAGCTCTCATTTCAAGCTCCAAAAGCTCCATGATTTTCTGTTTATCTTCAGGTTCCGGAGCTTTAGTTCCTTTAGTTTTCTTGACTAATTGTAAGTCTAATTTGGCCTTTTTGGTCAAGTCTTTGGTTCTCCTTTCAATGATATCGTTTAACTCTTCGTCTTCCTCTTCTTCGTCCTCAACTGCTTCCTCATCAGAATCTTTGATTTCTATAACGGAAGATCAACTTTAGTTCCAATATTACCTAAAATTACCGTTAGATGGCGTCTCAAAGTAGCTAAAATTGGAATTATAAAATCTTCCATGAAAAAATTTCATCAAAATGAAAGGAGTTTTGCATTAGGAAGCTTAAATGTAAACAAAGTTTCACGATTTTTTTCATGATTTTTTTGGCATTTAAAATTCGAAAATGTCTTGAATCGAATCAAGAAGTTGAACATTACCTATAGGTTCTTCTTTAGCTTCATCATCTGGAGTTTTTCGGTTAAGTAAAGAAGTTTGGATGTCGTCAACTAAAGGTCCAGAGGCCATGCCTTGATCATCTTGTTCAAGTTGCTCATCATCGTCTTCTTCTTCGCTGTCATCCGTGGCTGAAGATTCGTCCATTTCTCGTCCGGCCAAAATGTATTTTATTCGCCTTTTTGACATTCCTTCAAGTTGTGTTAAACATAAAGATTTGAGTTCCTTGGTGTCTAAATCACGTAATCCGGATGTCAACATGGCTCTCAGTTTTCGGCCTTTGATGACTTTGAAGACTTGGTTGATCATTTCTTCTCGGTCGTTCAAGTAGTGATTCAGTGGATGTAAATCTTTGTCTAAGTCATAATCACTGCCTGATCCACCTGAAACGTTGATTTAATTGAATTTTGGATCTTTGAAAAAAAAGCAACTTTTTGACTTACTTTCTTCTTCATCAGTGTTTGAAGACCCGTGAGTTTTAGATCTTGAATGTCTGGATCGTTTAGTTGCCATTTTCTTGATCTTGAACGGTACTACCGATGGTACAAGACGTCTGCTATTTACCGTCTGATTTTGCAAATTTTGTTTTGGTGGTGAATTGTCGAGGTTTTGTTGACTGTTTTGATCTATTTTTGCGCTGAAAAGGCGGGAAATTTAAATATGCTTTATTGTCAAAAACGTAAAGAAGTACTACCATACAACCCATACAACCTAATTATGTGGTGTAAGTATTGTCGCTTGTCATCATTTAGTAAATAGGTATGTGTGAAAATAAGGTTTGGTAATTGCAGGTAAGTAACTGAGAAAATTAGGTCTGGTAATTGCTAAACATTATGAATTGATTAGTTTTCTAGACATATGAATAATGAAAAACAACTTTTGAAGCAGAAGCAATACCACATGGTTCCCAATTAGAAATGAAATATTTTTGCAATTCATTCCCCAAATCTAAAATCAATGAAAGAAAAAATAGCTATAAAACGTATAAAACCGCTTTTTCAATGAGCTTTCTATTCAGCATTGCCAAAGCATTATAGGAACTGGGCCAGTCAATTGGAGACATACAAAGTATAAGCATGTCACTAATTCGACTTTTGATTTTGGTCTTCTTTCTAGCAACATGTGTTAAAGGGAAACCTACTCAAGTATTGTACATGAGTGAAAATGGCAAGTATGAGGTTCCAGGCTTTTTCAAGAAAACAGTCACAGATTTTACGTTAAAAAACTATTCTGTTTGTGCTTGGTTGAAGCTGGATAACATCAGGCAGACCAATTCTCCCATGATTGTTTACAGTGATCAAGTTAATGAATACCTAACAGACAGGAATGTGGCTTTCTTTAGACTTGAGTATGATACGGTCATAGAAATTTCACCATATAATTGGGCAAAAGTGGATGATTTGGGTTATATTGCTAAAGCACATGAATTTGAATGGATTTTAGACAGATGGTTTCATTTTTGTCAGCTCGTTGAATTTCATCCAAGCATCAATGAAACACATGGTGAAACCAGCCTTAGGACTTACATTGATGGTGAAGTGGTATTTGAGGGTAAGCTTCATATGCAAATGTAGCTTCTTTAAAATTGGTATCATAAATGTTTGCTGCTTTGACTTTGCAGAAACATGGGAAGGAGAATTGTACTTTGATTGGGGCAATGGGACATTGCTAATAGGTGCATCACCCACAAGCTTTGATTTTGATCAAGTCAGTTCAAAAGAAACTTTTAGTGGTAGAATAACAGAGTTCAACTTTTGGAACAGAACCTTGAATACCACTGAAATTCAAGGACTTCTCGATTGCTCTGGAAATACCACTGGAGATATCATTGAATGGACAACAGAAGGGATCAATGAGACTTTGGAAGTAGTTGGTAAGCCCAAACTCAAGGAGGAAGATAGTGAGCAATGGTGCAAACAAAATGAAGGATTACTTTCCTCTCAAATCTTAGTCCCCAATGTTCCTGTTGAGCTGGGACATAAGCAGTGCTCCTCTTTCAATGGAAAGATGCCTGTACCTTTGCCAAACTTACAAAATGACTATCATCAAGTCATTTTAGACACTTTAGGAGAAAATGTCTGCGGATCTGGAAAAGCAACAGAGTATTGGTTTGGACTGAAATGGAATGCTGAAAAGGATGCTTTTGTAGATATGTACACTGGAGAAAAACCTCATCCAAACATAACAGAAGCTATTGATACTGCTGGAGAAGATCCAGCTGAGTATGGCTGTATCAATTCGTATGATAGTAGTCTATCTAGTGCAGAATGTACGATGTCTTGGCCATGCTTGAATTGTGTTGTTGAGCCCTCAACCCTTTACTTCTTGAAAGGACTGTGCCCAACAGCATACATGGATTCATGGCAATCTCTGGGAACAATTGATGACACTTTTAGACTGATTGATGATAGCACTTTTAAAACTACAAAGTTTCATGGTTTTACCATCAGTCAAATATTTTTCAATGAAGCATATGAAAGATGGACCATTCAATCACTAAGCAAGCCTGACAACATCTTGATCATGAAACCAAAGAATATTCATCCTCTTGGAAGATGGACTTGGATTGTGGGAAACAAGAGCAACATTTGTCCTGAATGGGAACCTGATCAAGAGATAAGTTTGACATTCTCTGCTTGCAGACAAGATCAGTTCACTTGCGAAGATGGACAATGTATTGATGTCAACTACAGATGTGATCATAACACTGATTGTGATGATCAATCTGACGAGATTGGGTGTGAACTAATTACCTTCAAAAAGGGCTATCTAAAAGGTATTGTACCTAAGGAAAAAGTTGATACCTATAGAAATGCTAGAAATGTCACTTTAATGGTAAACATTAAAAGTTTCCCAGAAATTAATGCCATCAAATTGGCTTTCACCATGAATTTCAATCTAAGAATGATGTGGTCAGATCACAGATTGATTATGAATGACTTGAATACATTGAATACTATGAGCAATGTTATCAATGAGGAAGACTTGAAAAATCTCTGGATGCCAGTACTAAGTTTCAGTAATGCGTTGGGACCTTTTCAAACCAAGTTGGATGAGCAAACTTTTGGAACAATAATGGCAATAGGCAACTCAACTTTAAAGTCCAAATTAGTGGACACCGAAGGGCAAATGTACTCTGGAGCAGATCAAATTATCATCATAGACAAAGAATACTTTTTGGAATTTGGATGTGAATACGACCTCATGTCCTATCCCTTTGACTTTCAAGTAAGATTACCCTTTGATTGAAATCAAACAGATGTTTTCAAATGATTTTCTTTTAGGTTTGTAGTGTCATTCTTGAAAGTGTAGGGAATGCAAATGATTCTGTTCAGTTGATCCCAGACATCAAACCAGTCAACTACATGGGAAAGCGACATCTGATCGAATATGAAGTGGTGAAGGAAGAAATGATTTTCTGTACAAGAGATGGACTCAATATTAGCTATGCACAAGTTGATATCATGTTCAAGAGAAAGTTTGAGTACCACATTTCCAACACTTTCTTGTCCACATTGCTACTTATCATTATTAGTTTCATGACTTTCTTTTTTGAAGTGGACAATTTTACAGACAAAATAATGGTGGTGTTAACAACCATGCTGGTGATAGCAACATTGCAAAGTACTACTCAGCAGGTAAAGTAGAACTTGCAAATTTGTAATCATTAACTATGTAAAAGATTTTATGCTGTCCATTTTTAGGGCTTACCCAAAACGGCATACTTCAAGTTGATTGATTTCTGGTTTCTCTTCTCTTTGAACGTTTTCATACTCACATTTATGTTTCATACTCTTGTGGGATACTTGCATGGGCGTTTAAATGCAGAAAATGAAAAGGATAAAAAGAAATCATCTAAAGTCATCAACTCAATGCAAGGACTTGTCTCAAAGGTAATCATGTAAAATAAAAAGTGTGTAATTCATCTTGATGGAAAGGAAAAGGTACATATATATAAGCTTTCAAATTACAGTTACCTACATTTTATATTTTTATGACCAATCTTTTTATTAATGACAAAAAAGCAATTTGTATGATTTGGGTGATTTGGTTTGGGGTACTTACTTTTCAACCATTGTTGCCCATCAAAAAAGTCAGTCATGGTCATGAAAATTAAATTATGAGAACCTTGCATGACCTTATTAGTACTATATGTAGCTTATGCATTTTAAATCTATTGCAATTTTAGGAAAGCTTTTTTATTGCTTTTTACCCAATTGCAGGTGGAGAATGGCAATGGCAAAAAGAGTGGTAGGACTTCTTCAAGAGTGAGTATTTTGTCAAATGAAGTGAAAGATGGATACCCTGATCATGCTTTTTATGCACCTGCTGAAGAAGAAGAAAAGAAAAGCCTACCAGAAACTTGCCAACTATTTGGCAAATGGCTTTTCACTATCATCAATGTATTATTTGTTATCATTTTTGGGGTTGTTAGTGTGTACTATCATTACAACTCTGGTGTAGTTTTTGGTCAATGCAAGTTGTAAGAAATTGGAGCTTTCACCCTTGAAAAAGTTCTATAAATGCCTACATATACCAATCTTTAATTGCTTAATAAATAATTCAATGCACATTTCTGAAAACCCATTTTTCTCACCGAAACCGCCGAAACTACCAAAATATGAACCATGGCCATGCCAATTACCAATTACAAAACCCAGACAGGGTCTAAGGTAGGTTTGGTGATTAGAGCTTCGAGTTACCGATAGTTGCAGTACAAAGTTCCCGAAAAACACGCAACCTTTCGCCTCCTATAGACTTATGATGGATTACTATTCGGATTACGAATACACCGTCTGACATTGTACAGTTTAGTAGTCTGAATAGAATCCAGGAAAATGATTTGACTCTAGATTTATTGCAGTGCAAAATATAAGGTCTGCTGAGCAGATAGATATTAGGTGAGAAAAAGGAAGTTTAAGCAACTTTTTTGTTAACTGTGAGAAATGCTGATTTGATTTAATCTTTTGGGAATTTTGAGCCAAGTAAATGTGAGAAAGAGTCTTCAAGACAGGAAATCCAGAAAAATTACAGCAGAGCCTCAAAAACTTAATTTTGATTTACGGACTGTTGCACTTTTGTGCTTCTTATCTATGGGAAAACAAGGCTACTGGCTTTCTAAAAATCAGCTGATTATTGTTGCAGTCTTGTTGTTTTATGGAACAACGTCCTTACATTGAGGTAGTTAATCAACGTTTCAAATTACTATAGCGAGGAACACATCTGTTCTATTAGATTGTGGCTTCTTTTTATAGTACCATGTTGGTCGTCTGGGCATCGTTGTCAGCATTCCACATGGAGGTTTATTAGCGCCAGAATCCATACCAGACAGATGTTGCCAATGTCCATCACAGCATGATAAAGATCATAAAAAGAAGTGTCCAGTTATATTGGTCAATGATGGTTTCACTATCGACCTGGGCATAGAAATCAAAAATGCTCTTGAGGCTCATACAGGTCTGGAACCATTTATGGTGATAAACCACATCAAAAGGTCAGTATCACAATGTTGGAAAATCACTGAATAAAGTTGTAAATATTTGAATTTACTAACCAAAAATCAACATTAGAATTGGATTTACAAATTACAGTCCCCGAACTTGATTTTCATTAGGGGTGTCAATACCCCCTGATGAAAATCAAGTATCACCACTGTAAATATTTTTTTTTCTTAAATGAAACATTTTTGAGAGTTTTATAACACTGTGTAGCATTGTAAAAATGTAGAAAATTTGCAACCTTTATTTGATACCCTAGAGTAAAAACAAAGTTTTTTTTCTTCCTAAGGTCTAAATTGGATCCTAACAGAGAAATGGAAATAGGTGCCCAATGTCATGACACCCAAGAGGCCTTTAAAGAGTACCACGAGTACATAAAGTCTGCTTTAGCCAGTCTAGAAAAAGGCCTACTAATAGACCTTCATGGCCGTGGCAAAAGTGACGGAGTGACTCAACTGGGTTATTGTCTCTCCAAAGAAGTCTTAAAAAATAAAGATGAACATGACTTGAAAAATAGCAGCATTAGTAACATTGGTGATAAAGACCCAGATGCATTAAAAGGATCCCATAGCTTAGGAGCCTTTCTACAAAATGAAGGTCTTAAGGCTGTACCCAGCCCAGCTTATCCTGTTCCTGCATCAGGTGAGAATTCTCACTTCTTCTTCTCTATTGAAATCATCGATTTTCCTTTCCTTTCAGAAGATGTTTATTTCGCTGGAGGTTTCATCACTCGACACCATCACAATAAACTCGGCATTGATGCCATCCAAATCGAAACACCTCGTGACCTGCGCATAGAAGAGGGGGACGAGGGGCGGAGAAGACTCGGGCACGCCCTCGGGAAGGCCATAAGTCAATTTTACAACTTTCACTATATGTAGAATATGTAACAAAAAACGTTTGTCTGTCTATTTATACGGCCTTATAACTCCGTAGCCTCTTGATCGATTTTGATGAAACTTTTCATGCAAGAAATGAATTCTATGCATGGGGATGGCAAAAAACGGAAAAAAAAATTCAAGATTTTCTGGGCCGCCGGAGGGCGGGCATAGGTTAACCGAAATGAGAGTTTTTTAATTAAAGAAAATTCAATAAACGGTTCATAAAATGGTTGTGAAGCATTTTTTCTGCAAGTTTTTTTTTCGTGGGGTCCTCCTGGGAAGAAGATTTGATTAAGATCAACCTTGCTTTGTCTTCTCTATGAATACAATTGTGTGCATAGTACATGAACTTTTTGAGTTGTTCTACAACTCCAAAAATGCTTTTAAAAAGAGAGGAGACACATGTGCTGAGGATTTACATAATGGGTTTTCCAACCAAAAAAATATCTCTTTCTTGAGCTTCATGCTTTGTTATTCTGTGTGTACACTATAGATTTTCCAAGAGATATACTGAAGCACAGTACGAGTAGCAAAGTGCATATACTACTGACCTAAAGATTCTTTTCTTTTTAAAGGTCATTGTCAAGGAAATCAGAGATAGTTCTCCCTTCTCCTCGGAATTTCCATTTGACTACTTTTCATGGTTAAGAAAGATGACCGAAATGAGTTGGGATTTTTAAGCGCGAGTTCAAAGCTGCTCGCGCTTCTACATCTTTGTATATTCTTGTTCTTGTTGTTCAACAATTTAGTCAAAATGGAATAATTTTATGTCTTTTGGAATAATCTTATGCCTTCTGGAATCATTTCATGCTGTATGGAATAATTTTATGCCTTTTGGAATAATATTATGCCTTTTGGAATAATTTTAAGCCGTCTGGAATAATCTTATGCCATTTGGAAAATTGTTTTCCTTTTGGAATATTCTATGCCTTCTGTGGAATAATCTTATGCCTTTTTAAATAATTTTTTGAGCTTTTGCTCGCGCTTATAGTTTGAAATGTTTCAAACTTTTTTCTATTGTGTGATAAACATGAATGTAGTCATGGTGTACTTGAAGAAGGAAATCCAAATGTCACATAATTTTCATGTGAAGTTTGCGCTGTAGATTAGGTTGACACTTTGGTTTTCTATAAGATTTNGGAATAATTTTATGCCTTTTGGAATAATCTTATGCCATTTGGAAAATTGTTTTCCTTTTGGATAATTCTATGCCTTCTGTGGAATAATCTTATGCCTTTTTAAATAATTTTTTGAGCTTTTGCTCGCGCTTATAGTTTGAAATGTTTCAAACTTTTTTCTATTGTGTGATAAACATGAATGTAGTCATGGTGTACTTGAAGAAGGAAATCCAAATGTCACATAATTTTCATGTGAAGTTTGCGCTGTAGATTAGGTTGACACTTTGGTTTTCTATAAGATTTTCTATGCTGTTCTTTTCTCAAGGAGTTTTGCGCAAAACCGGAGACATGTCAAAGGACAAAATTCATGTGCCATGCCGTAGAGACTATTGCAAACGAGGTGGAAAGAAAAGGTTAGAATAGATCAGATCATAATCAAGAAGCAGAATTCATGTCTAACTACAGAAAATGGTCTCGGATTGTCCACAAGGTTTGAAAATCACTGCAAAAAGTCTCATTTTACAACATTACTGCGAGCGAAGCGAGCCCTTTTTTACATTACCCTACCCTACTCCAATATTCCAAAGCTAACATTACATAACTCATCCAATTCAAGTCAAATCAAATTCCAAAGTTCACCTCACCCAACTCCAATATTCCAAAGTTCTCCCAACTCAATTTCAAAATTCCAAAGCTCAAATCACCCAACTCCAATATTCCAAAGCTCATATCACCTAACTTATCCAACTTATGTTCAATTCTAAACCTCACCCAACTCATCCAACTCAAGTTCGATTCTAAAGCTCACCTCACCCAACTCAATTATATTTCAAAGTTCACCTTTTCTAACTCATCCAAATCAATCTCAAAATTCCAAAGCTTACCTTACCCAACTCCTCATCTCTCCTTTGCTTCACTCGAACTATAAAGTTTGCTATTGCATAGCCATCTAACTTTGGACACCTATACAATTTTTACAAAAGTAAATCAAGATGCTATTTTGGACATTTTAGGTCTAAAATTCATGTATTTTGAAGCAAGTGCGACACGAAGCCTGCCAAGGACCACACACACCTTCTTTAATGCATAAAGAATCTCACTCGCGAGTCTCGCGTTGGTTTTGCAAACATCACTTTGCAATTGACAACGAGGTCAAATGTATTGATGATCTGACTGTTAACCTGTCATCCTTTAATTAAAATCCTTCTTTTTGCACATGCAAAAAATTGCTTAACGAACCGATTCAATGGATTATCTAGTAGCCAAAATGAACTACTGTTAACTTTTTCTAGGTTAAAATCTTACGATTCTTTACCAACCAAATTTACGTGTCTTTGACTCATCATCAATCAATGGTTTAAGACAAAAATGAATTTTTCCTGGGTGAGACTTATCTGCGGTTTTACTCACGCCATCTAGCCACACGAAAAACGACAAAGATGTGTTGCGTCTGCCATCTTGATATCGTCCAGCATTAGAATATTGGAGTTGGGTGAGGTGAGCTTTGGAATTGAATTTGAGTTGGATGAGTTAGGTAAAGTGAACTTTTCAATTTTGAAATTGGGTGACGTGACGTGAGCTTTGAAATTGAATTTGATTTTAGTGAGTTAGGTGATGTGAGCTTTGGAATTGAATTTGACTTTAGTGAGTTAGGTGATCTGAGCTTTGGAATGTATTGGAGTTGGGTAAGCTTTGTAATTTTGAAATTGAGTTGTGTGAGTAAGGTAAGGTGAGCTTTGGAATATTGGACTTAGGTGATGTCGTTGATGTGAGTTTTGGAATTGAACCTGAGTTTGATGAGTTAGGTGATGTGACGTTAGTGATTTCAAACATTATTAAAAAGTTGAAGGTTTTCCCTGCCTCCCTTTGCATTTTGTGAGATGATGTGTGTGAAAATGGCAACAACAACGAAGATGCAGAAGAGAAGTTGAAAAGCGTGAGAAAAGAAAATTGAGAACTGAAATGAGGGGTGAAATGAATATTCAAGAACCAACACCCAACAAACCATACATACTACTATTCATGCGGGGTGATGATCTGATTTTTTGCAAGGTTAAATGCAAACTTCCCATTTATAGTGTCCTCGTCATTATGAAGTGGGCGTCTAGTTTTAAAAATGCTCCATTGGGGGGCAAGAAACATTTTCTTCTCATTTCAACATTTAACTACTTGTCATAGTCATGCGAAGGTATTTAGCACCCAAAAACGATTCTTAGCACGCATATTTCTAAGCTAAAGCTACAAAAATGGTTAGATGGCTCTTTTGTACACTACCGGAACTACAGCGTTTGACCTAGGAAATTGAAACTTGGTTTTGACCTCTGTAGCCTACGAGGCTGTTTGAGGCTACCTACCTTTAGGTAGAGTAACTATATAACATGAGTAGTGGCACTTATTTTTTCCCGCCACTCTTTTAAAAACGTTTTTGCCTTGTTAGTATTTTTATTTAACATCAGAGGCACTGTTCAACGTTACTCCAAAAGAGATTATAAGTAAATACATGTAAAGAGAGAGAGAAAGACGTCACAA
>LT727893.1:1240909-1255369 GCA_900157175.1 Oithona nana
TCACAAAACCATGCTTCTCGTTACGTGTTTTTACTTCTGATCTCTTTTGGAGTAACGTAGTACAACACCTCTAATGTTAACTAAAAATATTTGCCAAAAACGTTTAAAAAACTGTCGGGAAAAATAAGTGGCACTACTCATGTTATATAGTTACTCTACTCCAAAGGTAGGTAGCCTCCAACAGCCTCGGAGGATACAGAGGTCAAACCCAAATTTCAACTTCCTAGGTCAAACAGTGTAGTTCCGGTAGTGTACAATAGCGCCATCTAACCATTTTTGCAGTTTTAGATTATAAATTGCTTGCTAAGAATCGTTTTTGGGTGCTACACCTTTATGTTACATTCAAATACTCTGTCTTAGCCATACAAAGCGCTAAACCGTGCGTTAAATAGAAATGGCACGAGTTAGCCATCATTTCTCCCTTAGTATCCCTTGTGACCTCATGCTGATGTCTTCCTTTTCTAAAAAGTCTAAGCTTGCTACCTATTTTTTCATTGTTTCCAACAGCGGAAACTCTACCGCCAGATGACCCCCTGAGATTAGGTAGGAAGATTCTCAATTGTTTCCTAACTGTAAAGTTCTTGGGTTGAGAGATGCTCTAGTCTCTGAATGTGCACGAGAGTGCATTGCACTACTGCCGAGTTGCTTCAGGTAGTAAAACTGACAACATTTGATCAAGCAACGGGAATTTTTCTCCGAGCCGTAGCCGACTTCCTTTTACAAGTTTTTCTTTCTCACCATTTATTAATGAGTAATCTCCAGTGGTCCGAAACAAAAAGGAAAATCTTTCTCATACCAAAAAGAAGTCTGAAATGTTCTAATAGGATGCTTGAGATTATCAAAAATTCTGATGGATTCCCATCATCATCGTTATTGAGATGCTACATAAGCGGCATCTAACGCAAAACTTTCATTAAAAATAGTTCATGAATTTCACATTTTTGCAATTCTCTTAAACTTTCTATTAGGAAGGCTGTAATTTCCTCATTTTTTTCTGGCTTTATACATCTGTTGTACATGCATAATAATTGATGGAAAATGTGAAAATCAAGATGAAAAATTCTTGGATTTTTTTCAAGGTTTTCAAAATTGAAATGGTCATAAAAAGGTGCAAATCGGACCAAATATAGAACGTCAAATGAAACCTTTTGGTACATCTAAAATAAGATGTTTTAGACACCTATGCGATAAAAAGACGCCATCTAGGCTTCTACCGGCAACGTTAACGCGCAGCAGCGAGATGATCGAACGGCTTTTTCACGCGCACCTGCGCGTGGAAACTACAGTAAGACGGGCTCGCCTCTTCGCTGGCGATTATAGCTTTGGGAAAAACTCAGTTGGTGCTCGGAATTCTTGCCTAAGACTCCTCATGTTGCTGTGATTTTATTGCCATCTTCATAATGAAACCGATAGTGTTGACGTTGGTATTATCGGCCTTTTGGGCAGCTAGGGCTGATGGGCAGTGTCCCTGGTCACGTGACCCACAAGTGGTTGAATTACAATCCAGTTGCGTTTGTAATAGTAGTGGTAAAGAAGGCTTTAATGCCCTTAGTGTCCAGTGTCAGGCTGTTAATTTTCCAATGCTCATGTCAGCTTTGAGAACTTATACCTCAGACATCATTTTGGAAAATCTATACATTTCAAATACTACTATAGGTAAAACCATATCACAGTGTTTGAAAATGACACAAAAATGTCTCATTTGTATTTTCACGTAAAATGGCATTATTGGCCTTAAAAATGGATTCAATTGGCCTTCTATGACTTAATTGGCCTTTTATGGCCTCAATGAATGACCTCAATGGCCTTTTATGGCCTTCAATTACCTGATTGGCCTCAAATGGCCGCAAATAGCCTCACAGGTCCTCAGAACGCCTCAGATGGCCTTAAAGGGCCTAAATCGACCTCATAAAGCCTCAGATGGCCTCGAATAGCCTCGAATGGCCTCAGAGTCCTCAGATGGCCTCATTTGACCTCAAAGGGCCTCAATTGACCTCAAATGGCCTCAATTGACCTCAATAACCTCAAAAGGCCTCAGATGGCCTCGAATGGCCTCAGAGGCCTCAAAGGGCCTCAATTGACTTTAAATGGCCACAGATGGCCTTGAATGGCCTCAGAGGCCTCAAATGACCTCTAATTACATAACTTAGATTGCCTTTGATGGCCTCCAATGACCTCATTTTACTGCACAAACTTGATCTAAGTGGCATTGTGAATTCAAATATCTGTAAAATCTCAAATATGTAAATGAAACAAAAAATGATGATAAAAGCATTTCTTTCACAAACTTTTGTTGCTGGATATTCAATTTGTTACATCAGCAGAATTATTTTTGTTGTGTGTTTTTTGCGTTTGTATTCTGCGACAAGAGTCTAAGATTTTACAACTCCTCACAGTGTTTGAAAATCACCCAAAATGTCGCATTTGAATTTTGGCATTTTGGCATATGGCATTACAATTGGCCTCTCTGGCCACTATTGGCCTTATATAGCCTTTAACGGCCTTATTTGGCCTTATTTGGCCTTAAATAGCCTTATTGGCCTCAAATGGCCTCAAATGGCCTCAAATGGCCTCATTGGCCTCAAATGGCCTCAAATGGCTTCATTGGCCTCAAATGACCTCAATTGACCTCAATGGTCTCTGTACTCTTAGTGGCTTCAAATGGCCTCAATTGTTAATGGCCTCTGTCCCCTTTGTGGCCTCAAATGGCCTCTAAAGTCGGTAATTTTTGGTCAGGAAAATTCAAATAAATGTAGCTCGCTTTGCTTGCTTTTTGCAAAAAAAAAAATGAGACTTTTTTGGTCGATTTTCAAACATTGTGCATCATTTTCAAGAATTTGAAAGGGTTTGAACTAACTTTTCCAAATGTTTTCTATTTTATAGGTAGCCTGACAGAATTCTTGTTCAAGAACCTCAAAGTCATCAGTTTACACATGAATTCCTGCAACATCATTTCAGTCTCGGAAAATGCCTTCCGTGGCTTAGAAAACACTTTACAAAGTTTAAGTTTAGCCTCTAATGGCCTCCGTAGTGTACCTGTGGTCTCTCTCCGCAACCTCAGACTTTTATCCCAATTAGATTTAAGCTCCAATAACATCAAATTCATTCCGGACAATGCATTTGTCACTTTAAGACTCAAAACGTTGAAGTTGGCGGAAAACAACATCACCATCAGTGACAATGCCTTAAGAGGTTTGGAGAGTAGCTTGAAAAATCTCAATTTGAAGGGTTGTCAACTCAAAGATGTGCCATTGGCTGTACGAGACCTCAAGGGAGTCTCGTTTTTGGACCTAGCCCAAAATAATTTACGAGTGATTGAACCAGGTGCATTACAAAGACTGGATTCTTTGACTGCTTTGAATTTGGAACGAAATGTGATTCAAAAGTTGCATCGGAATGTTTTTAGTGGTGTCAATGATAGTCTCAGTTCTTTGAGTATGTTGAATAACCTCTTGACTGAGTTTCCTTTAGAAGCTATTCGATCATTGCCAGAATTGAGGGTAAGTCTCAAATTGCTTCATTTTTAAACAGAGCTGATCAATTAAAAACCACAAAAAAATTTCATCACTCAATTTCACACTGTTTTTCTATCACCCTCTATTAATTTCGATTTTGTGTGTCACACTTGATAGGATTTCTGATTTATTAGGAGCTAAGCATTTAAACCAATTAAAGTGTCCAAATAAGCGACATCTATGTCCTTTAATTTGTAATGCATAGAGACAACAAAAATATTTATTTTATTCAAAAAATTTTTTTTAAATTTTTTTTGGGGAAAAGTCGAAAAATTTCGACTTTTTTACTGCTTCAGATTAAATGAATATTTTGGGTAAAAAAAAACTAAATATATTTGTTGTCTCTAATGCAGTTTGGCATATTCTGCAGTGCAAGTTCTTCTCGTCGGAAGTTAGAAGAAGTAGAAAAAAGGTGTTTGGCCAGAAGGCAAATTGTTGAAGAAGCTGTTGCTTTGCTAGAAGAACAAGAGGAGCCCATCTGACGGTGATATGTGGCTCGTTAGAAGCAGCAAAATCGTGGTGTTGCTGCTCCAGCATAACTGTAACTGCCTCTCTTTACCTTATAAAAACTTTTGCTCTCTATGCTTTGAAACACACTCTGCAAATGATGCCTTCTGGACCTACACAAAAAAAATCTTTGGGTTCTTGGACCAATTTTTCATCTTTTACAACAATTTTTTGACACATTAGTTGAAACGGGAACTAAAGCACAAAAAATATAAGAAATGTTGATACTCGCCAGAGTATTGGGGGAATTTAAATTTTCCCGCACTTTTTGAAATTTGGGGAAATTTTAATTTGGATTTCCAGCACTTTTTTGGCATTTGGAGAATTTTTAATTTGAGTTTCCCGCACTTTTTGTTGGAAAAAATTGAAAAGAAAAAGTGCGGGAAAATTCAAAATCCCCGAATCTTGAAGTGAGTCACCATTTCTTAAATTATTTGTGCTTTAGTTGAAGTTTGTATTTATCTGATAATGATACCTCCCAGGATTTGAAGACTCAAAAACTTGAGAAAAATAGCAATCAAGGAAGTATAGCAAAAGTTAAACAACTTTGTCAAAAATCTGACAAAAGATGATGTCAAATCTCATCTGTTATAGATTGCTACACAATGGTTGAAAATCACCTAAAAAGTCTCATTGCCAAAAAATCAACATCTGCAATCTGCAATTCATGTCACTTTGGCGCGAAAATTCCAAAGATTCAAACATTTGAAAAAGAGTAAAAACATGATAAGTCAAATAAGTAAGACAATTTTAGTGATCTTCAAACACTGTGATTATCGAAATTTATGGTTTGTCGTTACTCGACTAGGAATTTTCAGTAGCAGTTCTAAGCAAAAAAGACAAAACAAAGTGGGTAGGCAAAAAATCCTTAAACAATGGTCGTCGAATTTGACGAAATCCTCTCTCAATCCTTGAGTAAGTGATTTTACAAGTACTGAGGGTGAAATCATGCATAGCACATGAAATGCATCACGTTTCTTTTGATTCAAGGTTCTAGAATTTGGTCACTTTAAAATTCTATTGAGTTTAATTTAATAAAATGTCATTAGAGAAATTTTAGAACGTTTTTTTTAAACTGTGAGGTTCAGTGAGCATGAAAATTCTTCTAATTGTTCCACTTTCATCTAAACTTCCGTTGATGAGTTGAGTAAAATGGCGCAATAATCTTGTGTCATTTAACGGTAGACTAAGTATCACGACTTGTTCTGACTTTTGCCAAAAAATTCCTGTTTTTCACTTTTGGGCATTTTAAAGTTAAAGAGGGCGGCATCTAATTTAAAATTTCCCGCTAAAATTATTTGTTTATCTTCAATCGATAAAGCTCAAAAGCCTAGAGCTCAGAATTATTGAAGACTTTTTAATTAGGAGAAAACCCAGAATTATTATTGAAGATGCTAAACCAGATAATATGACATGATGTAAGGATTACACAAAAGCACACTGTTAAAAAATTAGTCAAAAAGTCTCACAATAAAAATTAAATGAAAATATATTCTCAAAAAATTCACGAAAAAAAACATAGAATAAAATAAAACAAAACGTCATAAAAATATTGCTAAAAAAAATTTAAGAAAAAAAATGGCAAAAAAATTGCCAAAAAGTAAAATCTCAAAAAAAAATTTAAAAAAATGCAGATTTAGTACGCAAAAAAAAAAAAAAAAAACAATTCACAAAAAAATTTATATTTTACGTCTGCAATTTTGGGCAATTTAAAGGTGCGAAAATTCAAATAAAAATAATTAGTAGAAAAAAATCCAATACGACAATTTTGGTTTTGGTAACACTATAAAAAGCGGTTTTTGTAGGTTCGTTTTTTCACCAATAATTAGCCTAGATTCTGATCCATTTCCTCCATTTCCTACTAAATATTCTAACATCTCTCATCCTCAACTGCTGCTAAATGGCAAGAGTGTGTCAAAGTAACAGTATTACCAAGACATAAAACATGTAGCCCAAGTTCTAGGCTAGCAAAAAAAAAAAATGATGTCAAGGAACGTTTGTAACGTCATGTGGCATTGATGAGCCATCTTTTTTCTTTAATGGTTATGTTGCAATTTGTCACATTCGTCACATTTACTTTAAAAGTTCTTTAACCTCATTCCATCAATTATATTTAGGGCCAACAAATATATTGAAATATCGAAAAAATATATTTTTTCAATTTATTACGATTTTTTTGGATTAAATATTTTCTAAAGGGGTAAACATGCTCTAAAATTGGTCCAAAAATGGCTCAAAATTGGCTCAGAAATGGTCTAAAGAAGGTCTAAAATTGGTCCAAAATTGGCTCAAAATTGGTCCAAAAAATGGCTCAAAATTGGCCCAAATTGACTTTTTTGGGGAAATCAATAAAATATTGAAATGTAAATATATTTTTTGTCTCTAATGATGTTTTTTTGTTGTTGCAGGTCTTGGATTTAGGCTTCAATCTGATCCGTGTCCTCCCCGAATCAGCCTTCAAAGAGTCGAAGGACTTAACCTTGTTGGCCTTAGATGGCAACCCGATGGCCTTTATCCCGCAAGAAGCTCTGTCACATCTTAATGGATCTTTAAGAGGACTGAGTTTAGGAGGACGTTTTTTGACTTGCGATTGTAAAATGCGATGGGTCACCGAATGGATTCAAAATTTCGACCTTCAGGTCACTTCACGAGAAAGAAATCCGCAGTTTTGTGGAAACCCGCAACATTTGCGAGATCGCAATTTTTATCAGCTCAGCCCCGCAGGTATGTAACATAACTCGACAAATCCATATTGAAAACCATAATTTTAGAAAGAAAATTAGTGGCTAATTTTGTAGCTAAGTCATTTTTGCACATACTGAAAACCGCAAGGTCACATGATTGTATTTAAAAAGGGAACAATTTTTCCTTCGACTTCTTCTTAAAATTGGTTGAAAATTTCCTCTAAAAGTCTCCTTTTACAACATTTTTGGACGATTTCAGACCTCCTTTACCTTTGAGCATCATTTAGAATATTTTTGGGCCATTTTTAGGGGCATTTTTGGGTAATTTTCAACCACTTTTAACCATTTTTGGGACAATTTTTAGCCATTTTTAAACTTATTTGAGCCATTTTTAAACCACTTTTAGACAACTTTTGGACCTTTTAGACCCCATTTAAAGACTTGTTGGGTCACCCAGTAATTATTGAGACCATTTAGTTTTCTTTCCAAACATTGTGAATTTCTTAGCTTTTTCCCAAGTGGAAAAATAGATGTTCAAGGATGAGTCTTGATTTTGTTTCCAATCTTAGGGGGCGTGTCGGCAAACTGATCCATCAAATCACGTCAAAAAGGATCGTGAAAACCAGCATCACGAAAAGTGTCATAATTGCTCTCATTTATTTTCTAGATCTCACTTGCGGTGTTCGAACAACAACAACGACAACAACAACAACCACAACAACACCTAAAACAACAACCATTGCCCCTCCCTTAAGGACTTTACCCCCCTTGCGAACCATCAATAGGCCACCCCCCCGCAGGCGTGTGGGTATCAACGGCCGAAATTCCAATTTAGAACCTGGAGATATCATCACCGAAATCAAAATGCAAGTCGGTCAAAATGCCAAAAACAAAGAAAATCAAATCCGGCGTCGAATTCCGGCAGCCGTCGATATAAGTTCCGCGCCCCTTCCCGGGGTGCCCAGAGGCCCCCCACTGGTCTCCAACATCGTGACCCGCCCGTCGGAGTCTGATACAGCGGCCAAACCACGCGCCGTCGTGCCTTCCGCTACTTTGACAGTTCAAGATACCAAACAGCCTCAAAGTATGATTATGAGGTCGTCTTCCGCGACCTCCGGAGCCTCTAATTCAGACGCATTGGTGTCTCCACCTGATATCATCACTAATAGGTAAGGTTCAACTTTGATTCACTTCATGACAGTTTTGTACACTAGATGGCGTTTACCTACCACAAAAAAATTCTGAAAAAAAAACACATTTTGGCCCTCTAGCGACAATATTAGGTAAAATTAAAACTAAAGTTGATCTTTCCCTATAGTGACGTCATTGTCCGTGACATCCATAAGAATGGCAGTTCCATTGATATCAAGTGGGATTCTGGTACCTCCAATATTTTAGGATTCAGAGTCATCTACCGGCTTTTTGGCAAAGCTGAGTTCAAGCAAGGACCTCCTTTAGCTCCTTCTGAAAGAGAATTTAGGATCAAGAACGTGCCTACCAACGTGAGTTTCACTATTTTTCTCAGCATCTCTTAAATAACTGTTGTTGGTCCTAATGATGCCTTTTCCCCTTAGGAATGTATTGTTGTGTGCGTGGTGTCATTGGAAGAGGTGAATATTACACCTGGCAATGTTCCCTACGAGTTGTGTCGGGAAATTCGCACCGATGAAGGTGGGATTCGGCAAAAATTGGATTATGTCATAGTACCGGCCTCGGCAGCCATCATTGGTGCCGTCATTGTTTCTGTCATTGTTTTCATTGTTTGTCTCAAATCCAGTCAAAGAAAACGTAAAGGAAAAGTAAGTTTTTTGGCATTTTTCATCAACTTTTGTGCAAGTAACAATTGACCTGTCTGGTAACACTGTTTGACCGCAAGCTACTGTTTTCCGAAAAACTCGCCAAATTGCGAGCGAAGTCAACTTCATTAATTTCCAGTTGAAAAATTTTTTTCTTGGAACCCTAATGCCCCCAATTTGTTATCTTCTACCTTTTTATAGATCTTGAATGAGAAATCAGTTCATGGCTTGAGCATGAGTGCCCGTCATAATCTGACCATGGGAACCCTTCAACCAGCACCTCCATTGGCTGGCTTGGCCAGCCTAGGATTAGGTCCACCGCCTCAAAAAGATTGGGACCAAATGTCGATGTACAGTCAAAGGAGTCAAAGTGTTAATCGGGCTCGTATGTATCATCTGGATCGCGCAGGTAAGGATGAAAAAAATTTAGTTGAAGACAAGGTTGACATTGACACTGATTTAGGCTCAATAGGAGGTGGTTTTGCTGTTCCTGAAGATGCGAGATCGCACCTTTCACACTTGAGTTCAAAATCACGAGCACCTTCCATTGCTGACTTGACGGGAAAACCTGCTTATCCAGGACTTGGACTGGGTTTTAGCCGCCCTGGTACGTTTTTCATAAAATTCTGACAATTCTTCTCTCTTTCCTATCCTATGACACAGTGTTGAAAAATCACTATAAAAATCTCATTTTTACAACATTGCGAGCGAAGCGATTAACGTTCATTTACAATTTTCGCGCCAGAATTCAACATGAGAATTTTGCTACAGAGTATAATTTTTGGCGCGAAAATTCAAACTCAAAAATTACGTCATCGACACTGTGTTTGAAAATCACCAAAAATGTCTCATTTGAATGGATGATATTTTTTCAGTTGTCAAAGGTAATTTTTCCAAAATTTGAATTTTCGCGCCAAAACTCAAGATGGGACTTTGGCTTCATTTTGTTGATTTTTGGCGCAAAAATTCAAACTTTGGAAAAATTACCCATCAGAAAAAAATATTATTTATTCAAATGAGACATTTTTGGTAATTTTCAAACACTATGTCAATGACGTCATTAACTACTTCAGAATTGAAATATGAAAATTCATTTTAGATTTAAGACAATCCAGACAGTCTCTAGTAAGCCACGGAGGCTACGACGGCCGTCAATCACGAGCCTCCAAGAGGTCACTCCACAGACAACCTTCGGCCAGGTCACGTTCCCGCGACCGCTTGACCTCCTCCGGAGCCGGGTACTTGGGCGACCCCCGCGACAACGATTCCCTGGGCGAAGATTCTGACAACTGGGCTGGCACCTCCACCGACAACAACTGGACTGACTACGATCAAGATATTTACATGCACCGGAATCCAACTCACAAATTTGGCACTCGTCCCGGATTTGGGCGTGATGATGTCAATTTGTAATTAATTACTAATCGAGACTCTACTAACCCATTACATTATCCACTTTCTGGGCATCCTAACTGATGTGCAATAAGCAGTTTCGAGTCAATTAAAAAAATCCAATTTTTTAATCATTGTTCGCATTTGTTTTTTTTAAAGAAAATAAAATCTATGGTCTCACTTTGAATATATATTTTATTGATTTGTTTTAATTGGTCTCTCGATAATTTGATCCTTCTAGTCTTTAATGGCACAACAACAATTTGCACAATTTTTTCTTTCTTCCTTTTTTTCGCGCGATGGATTATTATATCATCTTCAAGCTTGACTTTACGTAGCACTTTAATATAAAATGTCCATTTAATTTCAATCATTCTTCTTTTTTATCTATCACTGAAGATTCCTTTTGATCAGATTTGTTTAAAGAAGAGTCTTCAGTGCATTTTTCATCAAATGCAGCAGGTTCATCATCACCATTTTCTTTCGATTTGTCTTCTTCGACCTCCTCCTTTTGAGCATCAGCATTATCATCCGGAGTCTGAGGAGCTTTTCGATCTTTCGTTCGTTTATCTTCGCCTGAAAAAAATTATATTGGACGCTTTTTTAATTCTTTTTTGTGCAGAAAAGTTTCTTTGAATTTCTTTGTGTCTGTTTTCATATCATAAATCCGAACATTTAGAAAGAATTAAAAATATTCTTTAATGCTTCAAAAGAAGTTTGAATGCGTTTCGAAAATTCATATTAACGTGGCTCGCTTCGCTCGACTTTAAAAAGTTATTTTCTAATATCAAATGAAGAATTTTCTCGATAATTACTTTTCTTTGCGATAACAAAGCTTGACTTTCTCATTTCCAAGGCTGGACTTTTGCTCTGGAAAAAAAAGTTGTATTTGTCCCATTCTATTAGTACTATCTCAAAAGATGCATTTTTGCCAAAGTCCTACAAAAAAATCATTTCCTGCTGCATCCTAACATGAAATAAAACTAAAAGTTTACCTGTGGGTCTTAGGACCAAATAGGACAAAATATCTGACAGAGAAACTACGCCACACACTTTTTTATCGTCATTGACGATGACAAGTCGATGTACTTCAGCTTTGACAATGGTCTCCATGACCTTGTACAGAGAGTCTGTGCGTTTGCAGGTATGTACGCCTTCAAACCACTCGTTGCGATGATCATTGGCTTCCTTTAAGGTCACGTCCAAGTTATTATAAGTCTTTTCAGCCGCCAAATTCTGGAAAAAATAAGAATTTTCAGAGTTTTTGTTTACAAAAAGGGCCGAGATTTGGTAAAAGTCAGCTGATGAAGTACCGTGTTTTGGCAAATCAAAACAAACAAAAAACCCGCGAAAATTCAAATTCAAAGTCTTACAATCACGTCGAATTTTGCGTAGATGTCTTGAAGTATGCCTTGATCATCAACAATGGGCAGAGCTGAGACTCTCTTGGTAACAAACTTGTTCAAAGCTTCAATGATCGGAGTGTCATACTTGGCCACTTCGATGTTGTCATAGGTGCCAATGCCCAATTCATCAATGGATTGATGGAAGTACGCGGGTTTGGGAAGGTCGTGAATGTAAAGGAAAAGGAATCGTAACAGCCTTTTGTGGGTTAGGATATAAAGGACATTTCCCAATTCGGGATCAATGACCGGCAACCTATGGATCTCGTTCAAGATCAGTGTTCGAATAGCTTCAAATAATGTGGCATTGGGACTGATCCAGACCAACTCCTTGGTGTCGTTCAATTGACTCCGCCAAGTTTCAAGTTTGTGTTCTTCTAATTCTTCCATTTCTAAAGCGGGAGATTTGTAGTACATTTGGAGGATCCGGATGAAATCCGTGATGGTCAACATCCCAACGAACTTTTGACTGGCGGAGTGCCATAGAGGCGCCGCACGAACACCGTTGTACACCAGGGCAAAAAAGGCTTTTTTGACCAATAATTGGGTGTCAAAGACAACCAACTTGGCGGAAGTAGGAATGAGATCGTAGCAGATGTGGTACCGGAAGAACTTGGCGAAAATCTGAACTTCGTCCTTTTCTGTAAAGAATAAAAGAAGAAAACTTAGATTTTCCTAGAAAAGATTATAATCTATCTTGAAATCCTCTCGAGATTTGACCACGAGTTGCGACGACGAACGATCGATGCGACACAGTCCTGTCCATCCCAACACAGTGTTTGAAAATCACCAAAAATGTCTCATTTTTGTACTAAAAATTCGAATAAACGTAGATTTTCAAACACTGTGTTTCCTAAGCTTTCAGCATTTCGCGAGCTGTCCTATTCTCTTTTGTCCCTTGTCACCAAGACTCGAACAAAGTCTTGGCTGTCCTACCGAGCAAATCTGAAGGCCCTTCAAGCCACTTGGCCTCGCGAGGAGGTGCCCACTCTTCAATCTGGTCCAGTCTATAGACCTCCTCATTCTGATTGCCAAATTGAAGGCCTAATGCATTAGAAAAGTAGTGCAAACACATAACAGGTTGTCTTGAAACACTTGTCTTGAGCAGGGCTTGTCCCGTGCCCCTGTATCGGGCAAACTGATCGAATTGGTCATCATCGTCAGAATCCGATGATGATTCAGTGATTTCACTGGAGTCTGATGACTCTTGATTATCCTCCGTTGAGGATGACATTTCCTGTGTCTCATATTTTGAGACTTTGTCAAGTCAAGACTCTTTCCACCTTTCAGTGAACAAGCTGACTGAAAAGCGCTCACGCCTGCTTTGAAAAACAGGAACTGCGAAGTCGAGTCGAAGACTTTCCAATCCAAGGCCGAAAATTCGGGTTAAAATAGAAATACCGGAAAACTGCGAAACGAAAATAATTTTTTTTGTTGCCTACTTTTGCAATATTTATCGACTTTCTTCTACAATTTAAAGTAATTTTGCTATAAATCTAAGATTATTGGCTCCAAGCCTAAAAAATAAACTGGGAAGAAGCCAAAACGTAAAAAAAAATAATTGAGCTTTCTTTGCTTTGGCTCAGTGATGTCGTTGCACTTGTCAAAGCTGGCCAAGGAATGCAGATTTGAATTTTTGTTGTATTTTAATCGAAAAACTTACTGAACTCGTTCAAATTCACCGTGTCCATGAAAGGGCTGGTGGCAGGCAACTGAAAGACAAAAAATCAAAAATCAGAAATTTGACAAATTTTTTTTTGCCCGGATTTTAATTCACAACCTCATTCTTGTACTTCATTTTTGTCAACTTTTGTCAGAGTTTTAAGGCTGGATTAGAGAAGGTTTCAGTTCACTAACAACAGCTAACTTCTCTGTTCCAGCAGATTCTACGTTGTGTGCAGGAGCCACAACACTAAGGCACACAGTCTGCACACTTACTATGAAACAAGCCCGGCACGCCATCCATTATAGTCAAGCACGGAAAACCTGTATCTGCTAATCCTTCATAAAAGATCCCTTTTAGATTGCTTGCTACTCTACATAGGATCGAGAGTGTACTTTTAATCACCTAATAAACGTACATAAGTCTATTTACAGTAGTTGTCTAATTTAGCGCCTGGGCGTTAATAAACATCGGGCTTAATTCAAAAAGGAATGGGCGTTAATTTCAACAAAAAGTTTTAGACCGGGCGTTATTCACAGTAGATTTCCTATTTAGCACCCAGGCGTTAATAAAAAAAAATTGGACATTAAGAGGGCCTTAATTCAAAAAATAGGGATGGGCGTTATTTACCGTAGTTTTCCTATTTAGCGCCCGAGCGTTAATAAAAATGTCGGGCTAATTTTTGGCCTTAATTAAGATTGAGCGTTAATTTCTGCAACATAGACTGGGCGTTAATTAGGAAAGAGCGCTTAATAGGTAAACGATAGTTTAGTCTTAAAATGAGTGACGAAATCTGACGAAATCTGATGAAATTCATTGACCCTACAGGAATTTAAATTCATTACGCGTTCGTTTATTAGGTGGGTCACGTGGAGGAAGCCTTCATAAAGGCCATAATCTGACTGAGTCCACTCTCAGTCACGAGGTCTATTTGCGACGAAGGCCTTTTTCACTTACTCCTACTGACCTTGACCTTGGATCCCATTGAATACAGAAACCTACTTACTCTCAATAAAAAGGAATTGAACACAATGTTGGAAAATATCAAAAAATTTGCAACGCTAAAAATGATGCCAAATGAGACTTTTTTGCGTGTTTTTCAACCACTATGATGGACTTGAGTGAAAATAGCTTCTGGCGGGAAATTAGATTTTGAGAGACGGAGCTTTCGAATGTTCTCAAGGGTATCACTATATTTTTTTCCTTCTATTTCCAAAACTAAACTAAAAATATGAAATGAGGCATCAGAAATGCAATGAAACGCTAAATATTTCATCTTAATAGTAGCGCCAGAAAAGTTCCACATGAACGATGAACAAAAGGAAAACTTTCTGCTACAATCTACTAGTATTACCAGGTATCCCAACAAGTTTTGGACAGGAATTTGTAAAAATGTCACAAAGGGTAAAAATTCGCGAAAGTTTGTTTACATTCAATTTGACGATTTTTTGACAAATAGTTAAAAAATTCTAATTTTGCGAGGTTTGAGATTTTCATTAA
>LT727893.1:1263490-1298089 GCA_900157175.1 Oithona nana
TGGACAAATTAAAAGTTAGAAAAAATGTAACAAAAAAGAATTGAAAAGTGGGGACAGAAGAACAACAAAAAAATCTAAAGAAGCGCGATGCGATGCTCGCAGGTTTGGTCATGTTAGACCTAAGTAAACACATTTTTGAATAGTGGCCCACCCGCCAGAATGCTTATTTAAAAGCATTTATTATTTATTTTAAACAAAGTAACGTTTTTAAAAGTAACGTTTTTAAAAATGCATGCACTTTGTATGCCACATGTATTTTAGCGAAGGCAAGCAGTTTTTGTGTCGCGCGAATGACGTGATGTTTTGCACTTGGCAACGCAAGCATTGGGAATGATCATGAGCAGCAAGATACTATATGCGTTGTCATAAACAACCCTTCGTGTTGCAACAATGCACAGATCAAGATTGGTGATTTGTGCATTGACATGAATTCTATTACCATTTGAAAATCCTGCTGGAAGGCTTCAAGGGCTAAAGCGGAATCAATCATCACTGCCTCAGAACCATCGGGAAATGCGGTAACTCGACCCATGGCAACTTTGAAGGCAGGTCCAAAAGGGAATTCTTGACTCATTGTCATCTTATTGCTATCTTCGCTACTTGATGATGAACCTTCTTCAGATGCTGATGAACCAGATGGTGAACGGGACTTTTCGTTGCTAGGTATTGGCATGTATTGCCCAAAATTGGGCGGTAATGATGATGGTTGAATTCGATGGTAACTTGGGACTGGACGGCCTTCTGGTATCACGGCCGGACTTGTCTTTGGAGGAGCCTAGAACCTTGATTTAGTAAAACGTCTTACAAAACGTTTGATCATTGCCCTCTGTGGACTCTAAATGACAAGAAAAACTTGAAAAACCTGCTGAAAAATGGTTTACAAGGTGTCCCAAAAATAGCGAAAAAACTCGTGAAAGTTTGTTGACGTTTTAGCTAAGCAGTACAAATCTCCCTTCAATTTGACGAAAAAAAAAATCAGAATTCTAATTTCGTAACTTTGAGATTTTCACAAAACGTTTTGTGGACTCAAAATGATAAGAAAAAACTTGAAAAACCTGCTGAAAAATGGTTTACAAGGTGTCCCAAAAATAGCCAAAAAACTCGTGAAAGTTTGTTTACGTTTTAGCTAAGCAGCGCAAATCTCCCTTCAATTTGACGAAAAAAAATCAGAATTCTAATTTCGTAACTTTGAGATTTTCTTAAAATAGGTTCCTATCCAAGACTTGTTGGGACACCAGGAACACCCCCAAAATATCGTTTTCAAAATCAAGGTTCTGGTTTGTCAGTGACCTGTTCCACATTGATGCTCATATGTCTGCTCCGTGGTTGACACAGCGCTTGTTGCTTAAGTAACCAAGCTGGTTTTTCCATTGATACTCTTGAACCAGAGGTAGATATGGATGGGCTATGATCATTTCCCGATCCATATCCAGATGAATTGGCAGATAATTTACGCACAGCTCGTTGCCAATGGCTTTTGACTTTCAGACTTCGTTTAGGTTCAGTTTCAGTCTCGTAACTGATGGTATTGCTTGAAGTTGCTGCCATTTCACACTTTTCTTCATGAAGTTCATCAAGTGGTTCCGGGGACTCGGGGATCTCATTATCTGATTCAGTAGAATCAAATCTACGGCGAATCCAAGAGGTGACAGATGACATTTCGTCTTTAAAAAAAATTCGTCAAACTTCTTGGCGTCAAATCTCAAAATCAAAACAAATCCGATACAATTCACTTTGTTTTGACGACTTTTTTGTCTGCATAAAAAAGTGAGAGTGATTTTTGTCTCTGGCGATGACAACAACCGGTTCTTCGAAATATGGCTTCAAAAAATCGTTGTCTTCTTTAACTCTAGTTTGAAAAGGCACTTGTCTTGTTGTCAAGATGCAAATTCAATGTTTCTTTAGACATAAGTTGATTATTGTGCGGCTTGTCGGCGACTCCGACTTCTTTAGCTTCAACACGCTCCTTAAAACTACGCCGTTGTTGTCTGCGCTTACTTTGGTAGCGCGCCACCATTTTTAAGGCAATTGTAAACAAATACTATCCCAAATATTTTCCGAAAACAACATCTGAATGATTTTTAACAATGTTGAACAAATCCTCAAAATATTTTTTTCCAGTAATTAAGCTAATTTGAGAGCTTTTTTGGCATTTTTTCCTCATAACTTTAGAAGTACGACTTTAACAAAAGTAGACTTGACTTAGCATCTGTACTGTCAATTACGCCCACCTTCTTCACGTGAATATTATCGCACTTGGGCCAAATGCGCATTTTATCGACTTTTTATGGTCCCATTCATATGACAAGCCTACCAGTCCTTACACTTGAATGAATACAATCCCAAAGTAACATTGACATTGCATGACAAGATCCAAAGGTCAGGTAAATTCGGTTTTGAAAACCGGTGATGGCGTCTGGCGTCCTGCGCGGCGGCAGATTACCATACCGTGCGAGCAAGTGGCCGTTGAGCTTTCACTTTTACTTTTCCTATTTCTTGCATGACGTAGAAGCAGGTCTCAAGAGAATCAAATGTTAATCATGAGAGCCTTCATAAGTTTGTTTTCCCAGGTTGAAATATGACCCCTCTTGATGTCAACAAAAATTCCATGAGAATTCCATTTTGCATTGGCCAGATTAGCAGTTTTTCTGGCAAATTATAACAAACTTGTAGCAATTTAGCCTTGTAAGAGTCCAAATAAGCAAGTTTTTTGTCTTATAAGTAAGACCTGTTCTCAAGGGCGATCTTTAAACAAGTGTACATCACGTCATTCATTATTTTTTTTTAAAAAGTTGTTTCCCTATTCACAGTGTTTGAAGTATTACTTGAAAATCTTTGAATTTTCGCGCCATTTTGTTTTTGTTTTGATTTGCCAAAGTTGGACCCATTCAACAGCTGACTTTTACCAAATTTCGCCCCGTTTTGTAAACAAAAGACTGACAATTTCCCTTTTTAAAAAGAATCCCAAGTATTGGTATCAAAATAAACGTTAAGCGACACTTTTTTCTCGCTTCGCTCGAAAAAAGCTACTGAAAATAAATGTAATATTTTCTTTCCAATATTACCTTTTGTAGAAGTCTTTTCTTGTCTTCAGCAGATGCTGAGCTGGCAGATCTCCCCCTAAAGATGTTAATGACTCTATTGACCGCGCTTTCTATTCCAAGTTCAGGCCCTGGAGAGTTCTGCTTGGAGTTGACAGGAGAATTTCTGGTGGTAGAAGATCGACTATTAGTTCTGGTTGGTTTCATTAGTTCCGCAGGAGACAAAATGATTTGGCGGTCTTTGATGCTCGAAGCCGCATCAGCTTCAACTTTGGCAGACACTTCTCTCAAGGGGGAGACATTTAACCGCGAGTGAGAATTTCCTTGTACCAATTGGGACTGAAAAAAAAAATATGTTTTTGGTGCGAAAATTCAAATATGTTCAAACACTATAGCAGAGAAAAAAAGTTTTCTTGTGCTAGATGGCGTTAATTTGTTAAAATTACTCAGTCACTACTACAGCTACAGTTGTGACGTCACTTGACTGAGCAACTAGCGCCATCTAGCATGATAAATTACAACATTTTTCCCTTCGTGCTATTATGTCCAACTTACAATTGGAACCCTTCTATGGCTCAATTTTCGTGTGGCATCGGACTTGGATCGAGGCCGAAAGCTATCAAAAAGGCTCGTTTTTCTTGTAGGCGGAGTATTCTCACCATCATTAGATGGTATTTGGTCTTGATGGTTCCGCTTTTTCACCACTTGAAAGCTGACTGATCCGATAGTAGCTGTTCGCGGTCGCATCATGCTTGGACTTCCTGTTTTATTAAAGTAGATTTCATTGACTGTACTTCAAAAATTATCATGAAGGAGGGGTGGCTAGACTGATTTTCGCCGACTTGACTAATTTGATGCTTGAAAAGGTAAGCAAAAATTGTTCAATACGCATTTTTTTCTAAAGTGCGCATAACTGAAGGAATCTTCCGATTGAATCATGTGATTTGGAGACTATTTTTCCACCCCTCAAAATTCTAGTTATTTCTAGTTAAAAAACCAGACCAGCTGCTGCTTTCTAATTTTCCTTCAAAGTCGAATTCATTTACTTTTTTTTTAAAGTTTTGATTCTGATTACCACATTTGTACTTTGTTTTTCCAGGAAAAATTTAAGGGTACACTGGTTGGGTTAGCAACAAGAAATTTTTGAATTACCTTTATCTCGAAAGACTTTGGGTGAAGAACCAGTAGAGGAAGCCATTTTGAAATGAAAAATGACTTAATTTAATTTGGTACTACGTCGATCCTATGACGTCGTAGACGAGTTAAAAGGAGAGGTTGTTGTCTTTTTTTGCTACTATTTTACCTAGTCACACTTTTATTTATCTTCTTGTAGTTGAAGTTGTTTACACAAATCTTGGCACTAAGTTCACTGTTCAGCTTGAGCAGACTTTTCAGAGATGCTTTCCTAAACTGTAGAAGTAGAACAGTTTCACCACAATAACACAAAAGGCTAAAGAATTTGATGATGATAACATGATAAATTCTTTTTAAAAAGTAGGCGAAGACGAAAACTCGTCCTTGTTAACTGTAAGACGAAAACAGCATGACTGAAGAAGCTTCAGCTTCAGATGATGCATTAGTAGCTCCTCAGTGTGTCTACAACACTCACTCAAGTTACAACTTTTAAATCTAAAGTGTCAAACTGCATTTAAAAAGTACGTGCAAATCTGTTTTTAATTGGTAATTGTACCAATTGTACGTACTTTACAAATTCATTCGAATGAAAATTCAGATTTCTTAAGCAAAAGTTTGGATTCGAGGTCTAAAAAGGTCTAAAATGGATTATAGAGGCATTTTTAGAAATGTATTGCTAAAATACTTTTGTTCTAAAGTCAATTTGAAATTTTCATTGAAGTAAATCTTTACTAGTGTTTAGCGGAGTTTCACACAAACTTTGATAACTTTTTACCTAAACACCATCTAGCCGAATTCTAATTATTTTTCACTTTCTCAAAAATAAATTTGAAATTTTCATTGAAGTAAATTTTTACTAATGGTTAGCGGAGTTTCGCATAAACTTTGATAACTTTTTACCTAAACACCATCTAGCCGAATTTTAATTGGTTTATTTTTCACTTTCTCAAAAATCATTTGTATTTGTGTTGTATCTTACATTGTAGTACACTTTAAAGAATACGTAGTAGGCCAAAACATTCTTTACTTCATCCCTTGTCTCTAACCGAAATCAGCAGCCAAGCCTCCGCATTTTTTCGTACTGGACAAACATGAAAAGACACAGAAAAATAATTTGATTAAATGAAGCTTGTCCATACATAATAAATGCATATTCTTTGGCCATCTATACACATTATATACAACATGTGCAGTGGTCTAATGCATCAAAATTGATGTAGACAGATGGTCTAATTTGACTTGATCATAGTAGTGAATCGAGGTTGCGTTGCTCCCAAAAAATCTTGCGACCGGTTACATTGCAAAAATTGCAAGAATCTCAAAAAAAAAATGATACGCTTAATGATAGTGGTGCTAATATTTTTTGTTGGCTTCTTAGAAGCTAAAAAGTGTGTTGAGTGGAGTCCAAGACTTCTGGCTCATGATGATCCATCAATGGTGTACAGTGAAGTTGCATCCGAAGATGCAGGTGTAGGCGCGCATTTGAGTGTCTATGCCATGCTATGGACTTTACGTCGGTCCTATAACGTCGACGTATTTATCAGCAAAGCTTGTCATGACAAATTAGTCACTGTTTTCACCCCTCAAAGCTTAGATATTCCCATCTTAGAAGAGTATTTTTGCCATCCTGACAAAATCCAGTTTGCATATTGGAATGGACAATTTGATGAAGTGGTGGCCAATAAAGACAACAGGTAAACCATGGTTACAAACCCGTTTTTAACCCTTTACAAATCAGTCTGTTATAATTTTCAAAGTTTTGTAATTTACAAATTCACTCGAATGAAAATTCAGATTCAAAGCAAAAGTTTGGATTAAGAGTTCTAAAAAGGTCTAAAATGGATTATAAAGGCATTTTTAGAAATGTATTGCTTTAATACTTTGGTTCTAAAGTCAATTTGAAATTTTCATTGAAGTAAATCTTTACTAGTGTTTAGCGGAATTTCGCATAAACTTTGATAACNTCAAAGTTTTGTAATTTACAAATTCACTCGAATGAAAATTCAGATTCAAAGCAAAAGTTTGGATTAAGAGTTCTAAAAAGGTCTAAAATGGATTAAAGAGGCATTTTTAAAAATGTATTGCTTTAATAGTTTGGTTCTAAAGTCAATTTGAAATTTTCATTTACTAGTGTTTAGCGGAATTTCGCATAAACTTTGATAACTTTTTACCTAAACACCATCTAGCCTAATTTTGTAGTAATCACAAAATTTCTTTTCTGTTAGGGTCGGAAAATTCTTATGGTTATGGCCCAAAACTGAAGTAGTTGAAAAGATGTACAAAGATGCACATAAAGATGTCAAAGTCACAGTTGAAGGAGACGATTTCGATTCCAAATTCCGATATTACACTCCTGACCATCATGAAGGTCCAAGACATGCTAAACTGGAAAAAGACTATTACAAATGGATGAAACGTATCCTCCATTTCCGACCTGAAGTCAGGTCTCGAGTGGATCAAACTCTCGATACTATTGGTCGTAAAATGGACTTGAAAGCTTCTTCTGAAGTGACCTTTGTAGGGATCCATAACCGACGCTCGTCCCAAGCCGTTGACCATTGGAAAAAATATCATGGACTTAAACCCTTGAAGAAAAGCTACTTCTATGATGCCATGGAGGAAATGCGTGAAAGTTATGATAATGTTGCTTTCCTCTATGTTTCCGACAACATGAAATGGGGGAGAGCTAATATCAAGGACAAAGAGAATGACTTGTACTTCGTTGGTAAGTTTCTTACACTATCTATAAAGAAAAGATCAACTTTTTTTCGTTCATGATAGTCGCTAGATGACGTTCAAAAGCTTAATGACAGTTTTGACAGCTAAATAGGCAGTCCAGAGGCGTGCTGGGTCATTGCGCCTAGCCAGGCAGTGCTGAGTCGTGCCGGTACGTCACCCTTAACTAGGCAGTGCTGAGCCGTGCCGGTACGTCACCCGGCGCAAATTGAATAGGAATGAAATACTGCACTAAAGTAATGTACAAAAACAGTAAACAAAAAAACGGTTGTGAAATTCTAGACGCCATACTGAAGTAAAAGTGAACATTACCTATTTCTAATGACGTCATAATAATTTTCAGGACAAAATGATGAAGCTTTTGATTTTGCCCTGTTATGTCACTGTAACCATACAATTATTTCCCGTGGTGCCTATTCATCTTGGGTTGGCCATTGGACAGGTGGAGAATACTATACAGAATACGGTTCTATTGTTCCCAATGAGGTCAATGACGCCATTGAAGAAGAGCTAAGAGAGCAGGGCAAAACTCAGAAGTCTTTTGTTTATGGAGCCAACACTGGTGATCCTGAGGGTCTACTCTTTCCTGATGTGAAATTACAAGGCCAAGAAGGCCAGGAGGGAGCTTCTGCTGGAGAGGATTCATCGTGGTTTTGGTAGATTTCACAGTGTTTGAAAAATCACCCCCAAAAAAGTCAACTTTTACAACATCTTTGTGTCCTTTATTGCAAGTTCTAATAATTGCAGTTCATTCCGATTGATTTCTGGCATTCAAGTCAATGCTTTTGGAGCTTGAATTAATCAAGTTTTTGGACAACATCTTCTTGTCCTTTATTGCAAGCAACAATTATTAGAGTCCATCCACTTTTATCTCGTGCAATCAAATCATAAAAAAACATAGCTTGCCTTTACAATGTTGTAAAATGTTTCTTTTTTGGCAGATTTTCTTGATGTTTAGTTTGTTTAAAAAAATGATATTCTGTTCAAATTCTTTAATTATTGTTGTCATAGACGACTTTTTATTTCTCGGTAAAACATCATAAGGAGACCTAAATAGATCTGATTTCAATTTCTCGCATCCTCAATGTTAGTTATCTTGCGCTTCTTGCGGACTCGGAAGTATGTAGTAGTAGTAGTAGTTTTGGTTGTGTTTTTAGAAAAAACGGCTTCATTGAAATCAAATACATTGGCTCAGCTGCTGTAGTTAGTTTATGTAGTTAGTTCATTGTTACATATTGGAGGCCATCGCTGCTGCTTCTTCATCATTCTCGCATCATATCATTCAATGTAACCATGGTTACACTTTTTGGAATAATCTGAATAATCAATGAATTTGTCAATAATAGAAAGTAATTTTTCTCTTTGGTATGTTACATTATGATGAAATGTAGGAAGGCTTTCTTCATTCCAATCCTTTCTTTTTTGGAAATATAGTAGTAAGTACGTATGTTTGTAATAATCAATTATAATCAATCATAATAATATAGAGATGATACCGATTCCAGTTGGGGTTTTATTTAAAAGCTTTTTTAAAGAGGTGATGGATTTTAAGGGAGGGTTTTTTTCAGCTGTAGCAGAATCAATTTTGAATTTTTGAGGGTTTTTTTTTCATGCTTCTAAAAGAGAAACTTAAAAATTGAAAAGAATTTTCTTTTGTTTTCTCGATGTGTCGGACGGTCGTTTTTGAAAAATGGTTTCAAAGATAGATGATTTGGCTACTCAAAACTCGATCGGATGTTGAGAGATTTCTGTACAACTCTGATGCCTTCTTCGTTTTCTTTTAAAATTTGTGCGCGGCGCAATTTTAGTAATGCAAGATTCTTATATTATTTTGTCCTTGCAAAGATTTTGTTTGATTCAATGATGATTCAAAGTTTTTGACACTAATTTGAGGAGGGTATTTGGAGTCAATATGCTGATCTTAGTAAGTGATTAGTTGGAGGGATCGGTGATTCCGTTATACATATTGTCACTGTGGTTATACAACTCTTATATAAGATCATATCTGCTTGGCCTTCTCCTGATTTGACATTGTAAATCTGAAGTTTTCGAAAATCTGATCACTTTTACGATTAGTAAGCATACATAATAATCGTAGTCAATGATTAGTTTAGAAGTTGTAGTGGAGACTTTTAGTAGTAGGAGGCATTGATCAAATGATGAAAACAGAAAACTATGTTTGGACAGTTGAGCATACATCCACTTGTATCTGGTTATTGCCCGTGACCATTTTGCTTAGCTGGCTTAGCTGCTTTATCTTCTTCTCATACGTTTAGTAGTGTCTTCTCTTATCTAAGTCATTTGCTAGGGATCATTAATGGATAAATATTGTGTGTGTGTGTCATGTCCGATTTGGAACTTTCTTCTGCAATGTTCAAATTCACTCCTTGTCATTGCAACACTGTAGCACTGAATCGGGAACACTTTGGAGTTAACTGCTGGTGGAGGCTATGGGCGAGTTGGGTGATAATGGAGTCCTATCAGGGTCCCGGAGGGCACCATTGACGGTAACGAGGATCTTTCGCGACCCTGCACGGTCTCGATGCTCGCACAGCCAAACGCCTTGCCAAGTGCCCAGATTCAGTTTGCCATCGGAAACTGGCACTGTTAGATTGGAACCCAGGAAGCAGGCCTTCACATGGGCAGGCTGGAAAAAAAACAGATACAAATACAAATCAATACACTATAACATCAAAAATATAGTTATAGTATGTACCATGTCATCAGGTCCTTCACATGAATGCCGGAACGGCACATCTTCTGGCACGATTCGGTTGAGCATCATTTCCATGTCGTCTCTCACGTCGGGGTCCCAGTTCTCGTTGATGGCCAGGCTGGCGGACGTGTGCAGCAACTGGATGTGCATCAGCCCGACGGCAAATTGTGACAATTCAGGCAGCTGGAAAGTACCAAGATACATTTTTTTTAAAATTGAAAATGGTCATACTTTTTTTTTGTACGAATGAAACTAAAGAACTTTGAAAGGTTAGATGCCGTTCAAGTCAAAAACATCAGCGAAAATGCCAAAACTCCGTATGACTGAAGTAAAAAATCCGCTTCATAAAAATTTCAAATTGACTTTAGAACAAAATGTTACTAATCAAACAGATCAATAAATAAGTTGTAGGCCACAAAAATATTGAGCTCAATCACTTAATCAGCAATTGAATTTAGTAACTTGGATTTTGTCCTCAAATTGACTTTTTGGGATTTCATACCTGTCGTAGAATCTCCTCTGTGACTAAGTGGACCCCTCGATGCTGCGGCCGTAGGTGAATCTTTCGCTGCAGCCAGGCCGGCTGGCCGACAATGAGCCCGTGTCCGAGGCCGGATCCGGAGCCTTTGCTGTGGTTGGCAGAACAGGCCATCCTTCTCCGGTGATCTGAAGAATGGGCTGATGAGGAGGTTGCAGCAGTTGCTCCACCCACGCAATTGACGACGGGATGATGTCCACTGGCAGAGCTGGAGTGATGTCCTCCAGCACTGCTGGAATGGCCTCGATGATCTCCGTGTCTGTCGTGATGGTGACCGCTGTGACTGTGGTGCAGGTGATGAGGATGGCTTCGGCTTTCGTTTCCTGGGCCAGTGGAACCCGAGGATGCCTGGTGGGAGGACGGCTGCTGGTGCAATTCGGTGGTGACGATATCCGCGTTGGCCACCACGGCCTCCACTGTGGCCAACGCTGCACCTTTGGGGTGAGATGAGGCCACTTTGTTGTTGAGGCTGCCACTGTACACCTGCTAAACTTCTTCTGATTTCTCTGCTGCCACTGGTTGGGTTGTCACCACCACCCATCCACTACTGAAAATACAAATAATTTTTTTAACATATAAAATTGCGCGACCATGGTCACACTTTTTTTTTCAAAAAAACAAAACCTAAAGAAGAAAATGATTCAACTTTTACTATAGAGACTAATATGCATAGTTTAGCACTTTAGAACAGTGGGAAATTTGCCGCAACGTGGTTCGCTTCTTCCATCATCATTACTATGCTTACTTGACTAGGGCAGCAGCAGCAAAAAGACTTGACTTCCTTCTTCTGCTTTTCTGCTATTCTGTTGTTTTAAACATTGTCGCAGAAGTGGAAGAAACCTTAGTGGGCAGCAGCAAAGCATGCTGACTTGATTGGCCTTTTTTGTGAGCTTCTGGTGTGAGAAGAAGAAGAAGCAAGAGCTACTGAAGCTTTGAGCTGCTTCGGGCTTTCTTTTGCAATTGTCATCACCATCTTCTGTGTTATAACGACTCTACGACGACTACAACGTTACTGCTGCTACTGTAAGGGTCAGATGGAACCGTGGGGACTACTACTGCACACCCTATTGTTCCCAAAGTACAGAAGTATAGAGAAGCTGGAGACACTTAATAATGCATTACTTAGTTAGGTTAGGGTTTACCTGTTCAAGCAGCTTGGCTTAGGCTGGTTAAAGCTGGAAAGATGGTTCAATCTTCTTGGCTAAGACTATTATGAGGACTGAGGTTATTATCTGGATAGGATTCTTGACCAGAAGAGGCCGGCGGCATCATACTGGAAATTCGTTATCCTGAATTTTGTGATGTAGTTGCAGTTTCACTAGATAGAATAGAGATGATGATGATCTTTGCTTGAAAGTAGCCGATATCTGTAAAATATGAATGATGCTGAATTTGCGTGAGGACGACTTCGACACACACAGTAGGCAGGAGAGGCACAGTAGCTGAGGACACACTAGCCTTTACTGGCCAGCAGCAGCTCCACTTCTAAGCTTGCCAGGCTAAGGCATCGGCAGAACAGACGCGAAGACTATGATGTACACTAGTAAGTTATTGAACATCCTATAAATCACAAAGGGATCTTCGTTTCTTAGGAGAGAGAACGAGAGGGTGTCCTAGGCTCTATGTGTTCCCCTTCTTCAAGTTCTTTAACAGGGATGTCAGCAATGACCAGATTCAGACTCCCAATGCTGGCAATGACAAGCCTTGATGCTTGATGCTATCATGGTGTTGATCTGCAAGGATCGACTCACTACACTGGCATAATGATTCTTCCACAAAGGGCAAAATGAAGGCTGCTGCTGTAGCTGCTACTGCTGAGAGGGCTAAAGCTGAGAAAAGCTGAAGCTGAAGGCTGAAGCAGTCGTGCTGGTCTTGGTTGCTCTAGCTGCTGCTGCTGCTGCGTAGGACACATCCTAGTATACGTCGTGCCTACGTTGCCAGTCGGGCTACTACTTCGTGCTATCGTCCTCCTTCGCTACTGTCCCTACTACTTCGCTGCTCGACGTTTTCGTCTTCTGAGCTGCTGCACTCAGAAGAACAAGAAGAGCCTCCTGCGGATAGCCTCGCTGCAGTAGAGGAGCCTCAGAGCTCTCAGCTTGCAACTAGAAAGGAGAATGAGAGAGAGGAGGGAGTGCGCTCCTTAGCTTCAGTGTGACTTTGACAGACCAAAAGTGTTTAGTATATTACTAGACTTATTAGGAACCTCAGCGGGCCCTCCTTCTTGAGCCTCCCCTCCAGAGCAGAGAACAAGCGAGCCTGCGAAGCGCTCAAGACGATCTACCGAGGGGACCATGGACAACTATGCAGCCTCTGCTACTGTAGTCAAGCACACATACTATCCGTGTACTACTACGGAAAGAGAAAGCCCTATCGTCTCATAGGGCTCCTAGCCTCTTTGTGCGCAAGCTCTAGAGAAGAAGTAGGAGGATGATGCCTTCCTTTCCCTCTCCTCTCTCTCCCATTGCTTCAAGCTTTCTTGCTGGCATCGTTTCTCATGGACCACGACCAAGTCACAATGCTCTCCAGCACAATCTGGGGTCGCCACCTCCTTCTTCTCCTTGAAAATCCCCAGCCATAATAGCATAACTTACAACGCCAACAAATCAAGCCCATTTAGAGATATAAACCCTTTGGTCCATATACCCCTAGGCATATCTATGTCATTGAAGGAACCAAAACAAAATTCTTTTCAATTGATTTGATGAAAAGCAGACTTTAGTGCAGTAGTTGTACACAAGTGTACAACAAATACTGCAATGCCCCTTTTTTATGACGGATGACAAGAACAGCAGCGTTAGCGTAGCCTTCAGAAGCCTTTCCTTTAGATATGCTAGAAGACAAAACTCAAGGAGTTTTTACTACTGTCATAAGTAATAGGATGCGGATTTTTATTATTCAGTTACAATACTACTGCATCATTTTGAGGAATGGTCCCTCAGACAACTTCTGTTCTGGACATCTCCTGTCAAGTAGTCTCTTGTCAGCCTGGAAAAATATTCTATTGGCCTTCCTGACTAAGGCCATCATAACTTTTGGTTTTCCTATTTAGATAGCGTAGATACTCTGTTCTGCCTTAGTATGGACTAAAAGGCCGAGGAGAAGTAGACGACTCGTACTATAGTAGCTGCTAATGCTATGCATGTCTAGTATGTACTCACTGTAGTAGCTGATCTATCTCTTCTTTTCTAGCAACCAGAGCTGCTTTCTTTGTAAGAGAAACGGCCAATTTCTTCTCTCTGTCTTCTGTTCTGGGTCTTCTTCTCACAGCACAACTTTCGCAGTATGGACCAAGTCGACCAAGTCCAGATGAGTAGTTGTTATAATACCAAACCGGAGAGAGGTTGGGTGAATTCACCTGCCTCTATTTTAATGGCTCTGATACTCTATGCTTTGCCGTCCTACTCTAGTTTTCCGACCAAGCTTCCTCTCGCGGGGAAGTGAAGCTCTAGTCTCTACAGAGAAGCAAGCTTATGCTTCACTACACACAGACATTTGGGCCATTTTCATATCTACACCAACAGAATCATCATTACTAATTCACCGCGAACATAAATGATGTCTTTTCTACGCTTTAGTGTCCTAGGGATCCTAGCCAACAGTTTTTGCTACATTTTCGTCTGAAGAAGGCACACCAAGAAAAAATATCTCAATGACTTTTCCTTTTTTTTTCTAGAAATGTGGGATACTTTTTTTCAGGAAAATCCATTTATATCCGTAAATTCCGAGGTTTTCTTCAAATTACACAATTTTTACCATGATTTTCTGTGAAATTAATTAATTCATTGAATATTCAATAAAGTTTATTCTAAGAAATAACTCGTAGAATTTGAAGATTTCTATTTCTATTCGTTTTTCTTAGTGAATTTGAACATTTGGAACTTTTACTTCAAAGCAAATTTTTGAATTTTCCCGCGCTTTGTTGATGTTGTCAAAGTCGCGTCAGCTGACTTTCCTTTTCCATTTTACGTCCAAATAGACAAGATGGTGAGTTTTCTTTCTCCGTTAATAATCCTTGAATATCTCCCTGATCCCTACATTTTTGGCCTTCAAAGGCCTTCCATTTGAAGACCTATTATGTTTTCCGGCCAACAAAACCTCAAGTTTTGTGAGAATGATATTGAAAGTGTTAATTTGACCCTCTTTTATTTTTACAGGCCAAACGCACCAAGAAGGTCGGAATCACTGGCAAGTATGGAACCCGTTATGGTGCTTCCCTCCGTAAAACCGTCAAGAAGATGGAAATCACACAGCACTCTAAGTACTACTGTCATTTCTGCGGAAAGGTAAGACTAAAAACACCAAATTTGTCAATTTTTTTAAATGGCCGAAAAAGAATAGTCAAAAATGCAAGTTTTTGGTGATGAGCATTGTGCAGACGGGCGGACTGATCTTCCTTGATGTGAAAACTGCATGCTGAAAAAACTTTGCTACTTTTCTTTCAAGAAAATTCTTTTGTTTACAAACTTCTCGAATGAATAAGATAATTTGACGAGAATTTTGATTGAAAATCGTTTTGGCTTACAAACTTTTGATTGTCATGATAATTTGACGAGAATTTTAATCAAAACTTTTCGTGATTTTCAGGATGGCATGAAACGTAAAGCTGTCGGTGTCTGGCATTGTGATGTCAAGAACTGTAACATTACCGTCGCTGGAGGAGCCTGGACTTACTCTACCACCGCCGCAGCCTCAGTGAGATCCGCCATCAGGCGTTTGAGAGAAATGAAGGACTTGTAAAAAGTCTTTTATAAATGTGGTCTGTGACAAAATAAAAAAAGTTCAAGCCAAGATTGAAAAGTGTGTTTTTATTAGCCACCAATCCAAGATCCAAAAGTGCCTGAACAAACCGTGATGTTGTTCCTTGAATCAAGCATTTTGCGTATGACCCAAGGAACGTACCTGTTCACCCTTGCGTAGCCTCCAGGAATCCCATCTTGAGCGCATTTATCACCGAACGAAACGATGCCAATCAACTCCATCCTATCTAAAGTAGAATTTGTCGAGTTGCTTATCACAATTTGAAAGAGGCTTTACAACCTTCTTTACTTCTTCGAAGCCTTTTGGGCCTTGATGTAAACAAAGGTCCTCCACTGTCACCTTGACAAGCATCGGTTCCCTTTGCGTAAGCGCAAAGATGTTCAGGAACGACGCTGTCAGGGTACTTGAAATTGTAAGCTTTCTGACAATCTTGATTTCTTACAACTTTCAAGGTTGTCTTTTGAAGAATGGTGGCTTGAAATCCAGCGTAGTTAGTTTTCCCCCATCCTGCTACGAAAACGTCGGTGTCCACTTTTACGTCCTTTCCTGGCCTCGGATCAGGCAAACAAAGAGGTCGTATTTTGGGATGCCTAGCAAATTGAAATGCATTAGAGTTTTCTTGAACAAAGTTTTGCATCCCGTACTTATCAAAATCTATTGCATTTTCCAATTCCAATATAGCAATATCGTGCTTGGGTAGCAAATGAACGTCTCCGTGGAAGTACTTCTCATGCATGATCCATGAAAGACTGAAATTGAGGTCACATTACACTTTCATCCTCAAAAGCAAAAAAAAATCTTACTGTCGATCCACCAACGTATCTACAATACCACCTCCTTGCGATAAATCATGATCTCCCATACTTGCGCATTGAATGGTACCTCCTGGATTTCAAATTGTGAATTCAGAACAAGTAAAATACCGTCTTAGTACCTTCAACGCAATGTGCTGCAGTAAGGATATGATGAGAGGAAATTACCGTTCCACCGCATACCGGTATTCCTCGACATCTTTGGTTTGCATAAAGTCCGACAATCCAAGGGTATTCATTGGCCTCTGCAGTTTTACCATTAATAATTCTAGTCTCGGTATTATTTTTTTGATCTCCAGAATTATGATCTCGTTTCACTCGATTTTTTCCATATGAGGGAATTCCACATTGACAATTTGGATTTCGAATAATACGGACTTTCCGACTATCAATAATGGACAAAATTACCAGAAGGCAAAGCAAGATTTTCAACATTGTGCTTTGTCGTCTATGAATGAACTGTGGTAACCTTGATGATTGAAATTCAGCAACTCATAAATCAAATACAAAATTTATTTCAGTCCCAAATTCATGCGATAGTTCGTGGACCTTGATTCTTGATAGACCTTTCGTACTCCTAGAAGTTGAGTCTTTTCTCCAGATGCTTCTAGTTTTGAAAGATTATATTTAGGATGGGGTCCATCTCCTTTAGGATCCTCATTCTTGGAAATGAGCACATGCCATCCGTCATCTATCTCGTATTGGTAAGTGATGTAGTCAACTCTGGTTTCTTCTTCAACTANAAATTCGGTGCATCACCCAACCAATCCATTGCAAATGTTGCCTTCGTTGGCATCTCATATGGCGCCAGAATCTCAATGGAAGTCTTTCTCTTCGCATTACTCAGGTCATCACGGTCAAAGTTCCAATGGCACTGGAAACTCTCCTAAAATGAGCAGTTTGTCCAAGACTCTGAATCAGAGTATCCGACAGATTCCCAATCCTTCTTTGCTGACTAAACAAGCCTCTGAACAGCAGCAACTTTTACAAGTTCAACGGGCACTTGCGGCCAGTCAGGCGGCTGCTGCCATTTCTTCTGGAAGTTCATTGTCACAACGATAGAATGAATATGAAAATACATGCATTTTGAAAGAAAATTAGTCTTTAACTTTTTTAGGTTTCCAAATTGACATGCAATATGAAGCGGTGTTTGACCCGATTCTTCAATCTTCGTCTACCTCGTTTGTTCAATTCTCGTCTGATTGTATCTTCCAACGTACTTTTCACTCTGTCTTATTGATTGGGATGCAAAATTCCTACAAAAAGTAGATTGATACTCCGTAGCAAAACAATCGACGTATCTGTAAATTCTGTAATAATTTGCAATTTTGAATTTTGAATTGATGTTCAAGTCCAACGACAACTTATCGATTTCTAGGACTGCGGATCGTCACAGGCAGCATGCGTGCGGTCAAAAAGTGGATTGAGGTCGTGCTGACTATTTGAAATTATACTGCGTTATAAAACAACCTTATCAGTGATAAGGTTATCAGCAGTCAGTACTCCTTCTAAAAATTTCTACACTACAAATCTGTCTTTCTAACTTTTCGTGATGGAAGGTTTGAAAATTCATAAAAGATCAGTGCTTCTTATTAATCGAGAGGTACAAGTAATTGAATGGCTAGACTATTTGAAGGACAATTTGGAGAACTTGACTGATGGTCTTAAAAATGCAACCATTCTAATCTTGGCCGGAAGGCATGGTAGAGAAGATGGGGCCATTGGGGCTGTAGAGTACTCAGAAACCTTAAAGGATGAAGCCACTGGGGAAAGAAAAAACATTCTCATGTATAACCATGAAGGATTGGTAAGTTCAATCAATACAGATCCAAAACATATTAGCCAAAGCCAACCCACTTTAAAAAGAATCCATTTAGATAAAAGAAATTTTTCAGGTCAGAGCAGTGAAGAAGCACACAAAAGAGATTATTGAAAAAAGGATGATTTCAATTGAGCTACTTAACATCCATGAGTTCTATAATGACAAAAATGAATTGGATAACAAAGCACTGAAGACAAAAATCCTATACATAAGACCTTCTATTGTGCTTATTTCAATCTGTTTTTCCGAAAAACTTGATTTACGCTTTGTTCTGGAGATGGAAGGGATTTTTCCTAGTTTGAAATTACAAGGTGCTTTGAGACTGGCAACCAATGGTAAGCAAATAGAATTGGATCCTTTGCAAGACAAGTTACTATACACCATGGCTGATAAAAAGAACATTCACAAGGTGACAATAATTCACGGTCCTGAAGGATCAGGTTGGTAAACTTACTAAATATGACTCATGCATGCTTTAATTGTTTTATGGGGTTTATTTTCAGGCAAGACACTCCTTGGACTGGAAGTCACCAAAATGAAATTGTATCACTACTTGAGAAAATGCAATGTGAGAACTGGCCAATCAAAGGAAAAAGTCCAGGTTTTTGTCTGTGGATTGTATTCTGGAGAAGCCAGAGTAGCAGTATTGCTGAAACAATTGTACCAGGACACAAGGGACATCAGTGATCTTTGTACTCTTCAGTTCAAGCCTTTGGCAGACCTTCAAATAAATAGTCCCCAAGAATTCAAGGCCAAAATTCAAGAGATCCTACAAGGCAGTAGTAAATCCATTAAACACTCAATTTTCTTCTTTGATGAACTATTCCCTAATTTTCCCATTGACAAATGGAGTCATTTGTCTAGCATGAAAGGAGGAGTTGACTTTGTCCTCTCAATCAGACATGCTTTCAATACGAGGCTCTGGACAAATGAAGTTTTGGACACACAAACAATCCTGGACAATGAAGGCATTCAATCAGATAAGGATACAATATTCTGTCAACTAACAAAGTCATATAGGTGTACCCATCAATTGATTACTTTTATGTACCATTGGTTGATTCATTCCCCTAAAGAAGATGGTTTGTTTAAAGAGAAAAGCTTCATCCGTTCTGGAGCTTCCAGGTCTGGAGGTCCAAGACCACTTTGGTTTGAAGTTCCAAATGTGGAAGTATTTATACAACATGTTAAAGATGATGACCAATTGAACAATGCCAAAGATGTTTTAGTCATTTGTGACTATAATCATCATGTACTTTCCATTCACACTCTGGGAAAATACTGCAAAACCAAGGATTGGAAGTTTTGTCAAAGCAATGAAGTTATGGGATCTGAGGCCAAAATTGTTATCATCTATGATGTAAAGGAAGTTCACTTTGAAGCTTTGTCAAGAGCTGTGAACCAACTGATCATGGTGACCACACCAAAAACCAAAGGGTAAGTTAAAAAGGTTAAAAAATGTACATTTGCTTTGATATTTACATTTTTTTATTGCAGAAGTTCAGTTTCTAAAACCTTGGCTGATATCAGGGAAGGTATTCATGACACTGACACTTGCAGATACAATTGCAATGAAAATGGAAGGATCTTCAAACATACACCATACCAATGCAACTATAGAGGAAATGCTATCAAAAATCTGATCCAATATGAGAATATTTCAGTTGAAACTTTACCTCCTCAAGTATGGGCTCAGGATGATGCAAAAGCAATGAAAGTGGTTGACTTTGACTTCAAATCCACTTTAGCTAAAGAGAGGGAAAGGGAGCTTGCAATGGGATTGAGAACAGATGATGACATCAAAGAACTTGTGAATCACCTTGAAAAAATGTAAGTTTTTACATCATTTTGTAATTTCCTAAGATATACCTATCAACATACTCTTATCTTATTTCCAGTGGATTAGCCCGTTTACGAAAAGATGTATTATAGCTAAAGAGAGGGAAAGGGAGCTTGCAATGGGATTGAGAACAGATGATGACTTTAAAGAACTTGTGAGTCACCTTGAAAAAATGTAAGTTTTTTATCATTCTGTAATTTCCTAAGATATATCACCATTCATCATATTCTTATTTTCAGTGGGAAATCCCCTTTACAACAAGATGTTTTGGATGGAAAAGTAGACAAATTAGACTCATATGCAGATAAACTCTACAGTGTTAATCATCAAAGCTTTGAAAACAATGAATTCAAAGGAAGAAGTATTCTACATACAGCAGCTCAAGAAGGACAACTTGAGGTTGTGGAACAATTAATGCAAGACTTAGAAGACAAGAATCCCCCAGATGAAAAAGGAGTAACTCCACTCGATATGGCTGTAACTCATGGACATTTGTCAGTTGTGCAACACATTTGCAGCCATTTGAAAGACAAGAATCCCCAAAATGGAAAAGGAAGAACTCCACTGCATATTGCTGCATTGACTGGAAAATTGGACATTGTTGAGTATTTGCTCCAACATATCGAAGGAGACATCAATCCTTCAGATAGTAATGGAGTCACTCCATTAGATAATGCAGCAGTTAGAGGACATCTGAATGTTGTGTATTTTTACACAAATCTTTTAAAAACCACTCCAAATCCAGGCAGACTTACAAATGACAGATTCAGAGGAAGAACACCTTTGCATAGGGCTGCAGAAAAAGGACATTTGCCAGTTGTGCAACATATTTGCAGTCTTTTAAAAGAGAAGAATCCCCAAGATGTTACAGGAGTAACTCCACTCCATATGGCTGCATTAGCTGGACAATTGCACATTGTCGAGTATTTGCTCCAACATATTGAAGGAGACATCAATCCTTCAAAAATTGATGGAATCACTCCATTAGATAATGCAGCAATTGGAGGACATATGAATGTGGTGTGTTTTTACACCAATCTATTAACCAATCCAAATCCAAGCAAACTTACAAATGACGAATTCAGTGGAAGAACACCATTGCATCATGCAGCACAAGGGGGACATCTGCCAGTTGTGCAACACATTTGCAGCCTTTTGGAAGAAAAAAATCCCAAGGATACAAATGATTTTACTCCATTACATTTAGCTGCTTCTTATGGACATCTCGACATAGTCAAATTCCTTGTCCAACATGTGAAAGATAAACATCCCCAAGCTGGAGTTTTTTGGGGACATCAAAAGACACCTTTGGATATTGCTAAATTGAATGGCCACTCTGAAATTGTCAACTTTTTGGCACAATTTTGAAAATTATGGAATTTCTAACGTTTGAAATATGGTAATTCAAATCTACTAACAAATACAAAATATTTACCCTCTATTTTATTTTATTATGTATTTATTCGTCTGCAGAACCATTTCGTACATTTCATTCCTATCGCGAAAACGAAGCATTGATTCAAAAACGATAAAAATCTTTCATTGATTTCTTATGTAGAATTTGCGTACTATTTCAATTTTCCCGCTTTTGATTAGCAAAACAAATCGGAACTGTTCTACACTTTATCAGGCATGCGGTCAAAACAAAAATTAATATTTAAACTTTGAAATGCAAAATACTTTTGAAAACTGAAGGATAAATTCAATAAAAAAGATAAATCAATCAAGTAAAAATTAAATGTTAGAATAATGAAAAATGTCAAATTAAAAGTCAGAAAAATATGGCTTGACTCATTTAATGAACGTCAAAAGTTAAGGATCCCTTTTCTAGTGAAAATCGGTGAAAATCCGTGTTTTTGGCGCTATTTTCCACATTTTTTCTGTCAATTCAGCGAAATGAAATCCTTTCAAGAAACAATGTAACGAAAAATAAAGTCAAGATGCAAAGTACCACAAAAGCGAGAGAAGAGCTGGAAGGAACAGTATGGGCTTGGGTGGACAAGATCCAAGATCCAGACCGAGATCCAATCAGCAAAGAAGACTTGTTTCATGCCTACAAGTTGTTCTTTCCAACCCATCAAAGTCCCAAATGGAAGTGCAAGAAAAATTGTCGTCAAAATCCCAATTGTTATTGTGGTAAGCTGAAAAAAATTCCGTCAAATTGTGAAAGTGAAATCATAACAAAAAACGCTTGTTGTCATTTGACGAGAGAAATTTCGCTACCGGAAAAAAAATCTCGTCAAAATGAAAGGAGTCCTGTATTGTGTAGCTTAAATGTAAACAAAGTTTCACGATTTTTTTTCATGAAATTGTCATTTTGAATTTTCTGCAAAATTCGTCAAAATGAAAGGAGTTATGTACCTTGTAACATAAAAGTAAACAAAGTTTCACGATTTTTTTTTTTATGAAATTTTCATTTTTAATTTTCTGCAAAATTCGTCAAAATGAAAGAAGTTCTGTACCTTGTAGCTTAAATGTAAACAAAGTTTCACGATTTTTTTTCATGAATTTGACATTTGACAAAATGAAAGTTATTTAAACAAAATTTCACGAATTTTTCATTGTTTTTACAGGATTAGGAGAGGCGCAATGGCTAGACACAACTATTGTCGAGGTCGTAGAAGACGACGAAGATGACATGAGTCTGGAAGAACGCTATACAGACATGCCGGTCGGTCTCAAAAACATCGGCAACACCTGTTATGTCAACTCCATTTTGCAAATCATGTTTCACAACCGTCCTTTTCGAACGGCTCTATACAAATGGGATCCATCTCAAGACGCATTAGAAGCCGACAATGAGTCACAATTAGAGGCCGAAAACTATCGACCTCGAGGAAAAGTCGCTTCTCTTCAAGCCTTGTTTTCAATGATGGAATTTTCTAATCGCCGAGCAGTGGATCCCAATGACTTTATAGCCAAACTAGGCTTAGATCCTCAAGTCCAACAAGACGCAGCCGAGTTTTCTAAATTATTCATTTCCCTATTGGAGTCCAGTCTAAGCTGTCAAGTGGAGGAAGAAGTGCGACAAATCGTGCAAAATCAGTTCCGTGGAGAATATGCGTACGTGACCAAGTGTTGTCATTGCCAAAGAGAGTCCAAGACGCCCTCGTACTTCTACGAATTGGACTTGCCATTGCAAGGCCAAAAAACACTTTTGAGTTGTTTGCAAGATTTTCTCAAAGATGAGAAATTGGAGGGTGATAATCAATATTTTTGCCAAGGCTGTGAATGTAAACGTGACGCCAAAAGATGCGTCAGACTCTGTAAATTGCCACCTGTGCTCAACTTGCAATTGAATCGCTTCATTTTCGACATGCAAACCGGTCGAAAAAAGAAGTTGAATTCTTTGGTCCATTTTCCGGAAGTCTTGGAAATGGCTTCCTATTTGCGTCAAGAACCTTCTGATGAAAACACTTATCACCTCACTGGGGTTCTAATGCATGTTGGAGCCGAAGCTAATCACGGACATTACATTGCGCACATTCAAGAAGCCACAACTGCTCAGTGGTTCAAGTTTTCTGATGCACAAGTTGAAAGATTACAACAAGGTCGCAATAGGTAATGATCAACTTTTTGATTCAATTCATGACAGTTTTGTACACTAGATGGCGTTTTATTAATTGTGCAAAAAATCATGAAAAATTTGTGAAACTTTGTTTACAAAAACTCACTTCATTTTGACGATTTTTTTCAAAGGAAATTTAAATTGATAATTTTATGAGAAATTCGCGAAACTTTGTTTACATTCAAGTTACAGAGTGCAAAACTTAATTCATTTTGACGATTTTTTCGCAAAATATTCAAAATGACAATTTCATGCCAAAAATTCGTGAAACTTTGTTACATTTTGACAAAAAAAATTTCATCGAAAATTTCAAATCCCAATTTTATTTTTGAATACTATAGACGCCCTCTAGCGGTAATTTTAGGTTATATTGGAACTAAAGTTGATATTCTCTTATAGACTTGGCGCAGAAAATGATCCTTTCACCATCAACGGACATGGTAGTCCAAGTAGTAATGGTTTTGTCAGTGCCCGAAAATTATTGAATGGAAGTAGTAATGGAAATAGTGGCAAAAAAATTAATCCTTCAACTAAAGGATTTTGTTTTGAATACTATAGACGCCCTCTAGCGGTAATTTTAGGTGACATCTGAACTAAAGTTAATATATCCTTATAGGCTTGGCGCAGAAAATGATCCTTTCACCATCAACGGACATGGTAGTCCAAGTAGCAATGGTTTTGTCAGTGCCCGAAAATTATTGAATGGAAGTGGAAGTAGTAATGGAAGTAGTGGCAAAAAAATAAATCCTTCAACTAAAGGAATGCAAGGTTCAAATAACGCTTATATGTTAGTCTACACATCGGCCAAAGCTTTGGCTGAAATCCGCAACACCAAGAGTATGGAAACACCGTCCAAAAAACCGAAAAAAAGTTCAAATGTCAAGTAAGTTTGTTTCTAAACTGCATCATCCGATCCTTGTCTAAAAGTTTTGCATTTTGCATTTTTGAATTTCTTGTTTTACTTTTCATAGGAGTGAGATGAAAAATTTAGAAGATGGACCGTTGCCAATGTACCTGAAAGCCTTTATTGAACAAGATCGTCGTTTATTAGAAAACGAATTGCAAGAAAGACTTCTACTCAAACAAACCAAACACAAAGAACAAGCTTCCTTGAAATCAAAGATGAAAGGAATCTATGAAAAGTTGCCTTTCCAGCTTGAGGAAAACGTAGTCGAGAATGGAGATCCGGATGAATCATCATCATCCAAAAAATCATTTGAATTCATCCCAATGGAATGGTTGATCCAATACTTTTCCAATCCAAATCGGGTGACACCTATAGGTAAATATTCAATTTTGATGACAGTTTTGAACACTAGATGGCGTTTTGATAATTACGAATCACGAAAAAAATCGTGAAACTTTGTTTACATTTTAAGCTACAAAATGCAGAACTCCTTTCATTTTGACGAGTATTTTTTATCGAAAGTTGAAAAAAAAAAAATCATGAAAAAAATTTGTTTACTCCTTTCATTTTGACGACTTTTTTACAGGAAGTTTAAAATGACAGTTACATGAAAAAATTCGTGAAACTTTGTTTACATTCAAGCTACATAGAGCAGAACTCCATTCATTTTGACGATTTTTTTCACAGAAAATTCAAAATTCCAATTTTGATTTGTGTTTTTGGCAATTTTACGCAATATTGGAACTAAACTTGATTTTCCCTTTTAGATACTACATCCAGTGTTTGCCTTCATGGACATTTAGACTTGCAAAAAGTGCAAGCTGTCAAGGCTGTGAATAAGTCGATCGCCGATCAACTCTACAAAGAAGCCTTCAAAGGAGATTTGAAAATTAAAAGGCTGAATCAAGACTCTTTATGTGAAATGTGTGTTCGCAACCGTTGTCGAGAAATGATACTTGCCCGTTCTTTCACCAATGACAAACCTTTGATCGACGACTTGCTTAAGCAAACCCCATCGGCAGATGGTGACCAAGAAGCTTTTTGGATGGGCAAAATCACCATCAAGAAATGGAGACAATATGCCCGAAAAAATCTGGACGAAAGACTACATCGTGAGGCCTTGGAATATGCCCAAGAACAACCAAAATTGTCTTTGGCTCAAGTCCAGGATAAACTGTCCAAAGTCGGCACGGACGTCATTGTCAATGCCAATGGGTATACCAATGGTCATGACAACTACGAAACCTTCAATTCGGATATGATTTGTCAACATGGACAATTGTGTCTTGTTGAAGGTCAAAGACGATTAGTTTCGACCGAAATTTGGAGTAAGATGAAATCCTACTTTCCGGATGCTCAAGAATTTGCCAAGGATGCACCTTTGTGTACCCATTGTCAAATAATCAATGATAAGGCCAAATTGGCTTTAGAAAGGCGAAGGGAGACAGCCAACAAACAGAAGACTGCTCTAAGTGATATTTTGAACGAACGGAATCGACCTTCTTGGTCGAGACCTTCTTTAGAAAAAGTTTATCTTGTACCTAGAACGTAAGTACAAAAAAATACGAATTTTTTAAGCGCGAGTATTTTGCACTTTTTTTTAGTTTTTGCGAATTTTACGATTTTTTGATGTTTTTTTTCTTATTTCTCCAATTTTTTTTTTTCAATTTTGTCCAATTTTTCAGCCTTTTCAATTTTGTTAATTTTGTCCATTTCTCCAATTTTTCAACTTTTTCAATTTTGTCCAATTTTCTAACATTTTTACCATTTTTTATTGATTATCTTTTTTCAGATTTATTAATGAATGGCGGCTGTTTGTACGAAATCCACAAAAGAAGGAATTGGTCACGTTGATTCCAAATCAGATTCTTTTGTGTTCGCATGGAGGTCTGGTTTATCCTTTAGATCTTAGCATCGAATCAGACTACGATTCAGTGTAAGTCACATTTTTACGATTTTTTTCCAACCTCAATTTCATTTCGAAATACAGACCTGATGCAGTTTGGAGGGAAGACAACAACAGCAGTTTGGGTCAAAGGTAGTAAAGTGAAATTTGCAGAGTGAGATTTGCATGATTTAAATCTTTTGAGAGACAACTTTTACTGGACAAAAAAAGCTCAAAATTTTTGGTGATCTGAAAAGGGGAGATTTACCAGGTGTCCCAACAAGTTTCTAAAAGAAAAATCTCAAATTCGTGAAATTAGAATCAAATTAAAGGAAGATCTGCACTGTTTAGCTAGAAGTAAACAAATTTTCACGATTTTTTACTTTTATGATTTTCAAAAAAATTAGCGAAAATTAGAATCTTGAAATTTTTTGTTTAAAAATTCGTCAAATTGAAGGATGATCTGCACTGTTTAGCCAGAAGTACGTCAACAAATTTTCACGATTTTTTTTCTTTTGTGAGTAAAAAAAAATCGTGAAATTAGAACCTTGAAATTTTTCAAAACATGTTGGAACACCTAGTATTTTTTTAATGTATTTTGATTTATCAAAATTGTATTGTTTTACAGTGTTTATATGGTAACCGAAGAAGAATGGAGCATTTTGAAAGAAAACTTTTCCGTCGACCAAGAAATATTCGTCACCAAATCCAGAGAAGATTCAGATTTCATTCTAGAAACTGAACCTCCAGTTTGCGACGAATGTGTTCTACAACGTGAAAAACAAGAAGAAGATAAGCAATTAGTCTACAGAAATGTCACCGTTTATGTCAGAAGATTGACGGGGAGTGAAAAGTTTCCGGAAAAGGACAATTCCGATCCGGATTACGATATGTTCAGCAAAATGAATGGAAATTCATCCAAACGGATGAAAATGAGCAATGGACATTGTGTGACAAATGGAAGTTGTTCAGCTTCAGCAGCGGATTTTGTCAGGAGAAGTAATCGTCGACAAAAAGTTCGAGGGGAACGGGAATTTACAGTCAGTTCAACAACGCTTTTGCGTGATCTAAAAGTCAAGGTAAAAAACTTTTCATTTCTAAGCGAAAATTGTGAATTTTGAAGCGCGTGAGCATTGTTGCATCGCGCTTCTACAAATCTATTTTGTTCTTCGTCTCTGTCATTTGTCAAATTCGTCAATTTTGTACGGTTTTTCTGAACTTTTTGTCCAACTTTTCAAATTTGTCCATTTTTATTAATTTGTCCGTTTTTTCAACTTTGTCCATTTGTCAATTTTGTCCTATTTTTCAACTTTTCAATTGTGTCCCTTTTTTCAACTTTTCATTTTTGTCCCTTTTTTCAACTTTTCAATTTTGTCCCTTTATTTCAACTTTTCAATTCTGTCCATTTTTCCAGTTTTCTCCAATTTTGTCTCGCGCGATTGATTGAGGATTTCAATCTTGTTTTTTACAGATAATGGAGGCTTTCAAGGTAGCTCCATTCGATCAGAATCTCTGTCTCAACGGACAATACTTGACGGATTCGTCTAAAACGCTCGGTGAGTTAAGAGTATTGCCCAAATCCTTGATTTACTTACGAGCAGATGAACCAAATCCAGTTCAAGTCGAACCCGATGATGGTTGGGCAATGCAGCATCCAGAAGAAGGCTTTAAAGGTACCGGACTCTTAGAAGGAATTTGAAAATCTTGTTTTGTATTTATTTATGACACGAAAATTGATACAATAAATGAACGATGCTAGTTGAAAATAGGGTTGGTAAATTCCCAGAAATTCTCCATTCCCGGGAACGGGAATTCCCGAAATTTTGACTACCGTTTCCGGGAATTCACAACTAAAAATCTAAAAAAAAGTTGGTATTAATACTTTTGTTCTTGTTGTTTTTCCAAAAAAAAAAAATGAAATTAAAGTTTGTTGAAAACAATGTCATCGATCGTTCCGGACGGACTGTTATTTTACGTTTTACGTGTACTCCTTAGTTATGATTTCATTCCTACTTACCTTGGTACGTTATTACCATAAAATCCACAAAATGTTTTGTCAATGACAAAGTACCATGGTATTATAATTATGGTACTGGTACCATAATTATACAGTCGACTCTTGACTGTATAATCATAAAAATCATGAAGTCTGCAGAATCTGAAAAACTTGCAAAAACTGCAAGAAATCAGAATCAACCAGATGCCAAAGATGCCAAGATCAGTTTATGTTCTAAGCACAAGAAGGACTTGATCATCTTCACTACCATTTGCTTAACTGCTTCATTGTTCGTCATGATTGGATTTTACACGTTCTTCCCCAAAGACAAGCAACTGATCAAACTATCAACCAACCAACCGATATATCGACCTATGACCAATGACAAAACCAATGCAACAACAGATGACGAAGAAGACATTGACTATGGCTGTCCATACATGAGCATCCTCGGCGATGGCTACTGTGATGATGAGGCCAACATTGCCGAATGTCTCTATGATTCTGGAGATTGTTGCTACTATGAAAATGATCGAACTTTATGTCAAGATTGTTTTTGCTATGTTGATCAAAAGAAGAGGGAAGACATGGCAGAAGGACTTTGTAACCATCCGGCCAACTCGATTGTCAAGTATGATATGGGCAATGGATACTGCGATTTGCCTTACAATCGTCCAGAGTACAACTTTGATGCAGGTGATTGTTGCTTGGGACATACCTGGTGTTACGACCGTTATGACGATACTCGGCCATGGACTGATGTTGAAATTATCGATCCTGTTTTGTGCCCCCCTGATATCTGTATAGGTAAAAAATTCATTTCATTACAGATTTGTACAATAGATGGCGTTTTTGTATAATTTTAGCTGTTTGCTTTCATTTTATTGCACAATTTTCAGCTGTTTATTTACATTTAACTTATGGTTTTCAGCTGTTTGTTTACATTTTGTTGTACAATTTTCAGCTGTTTGTTTACAACGCCCTCTAACGTCATTTTTAGGTCTTATTGAAACTAAAGTTGACCTTCCCTTATAGCATCCAATACATATTGCGTTCGTCATGAATTGGGAGATGGTATTTGTCAAGACCACAATAATGGACCTTTATGCGACTATGATCACGGAGATTGTTGTTTATCTACCAAATGGACAGAAGAAACTTGCAATTGTTGCAATGAAGCTTGTTTGTGTGCGCTTTCTGATGAGAATTTGCTTGCATGGCTTTTATCACCTTTGCCGGAAATTGGTCCTTCCTATGAAAATTGCAGCGAAATTCAGTCTAATTTGCCACAACAATGGATTCCCCCAACGTTGGACTTGGCTGATCTCATCGAAAACCCTTTTAAACAATAAAAACGAAAAAAAAAAAAATTGTGATTTTCTTAGATTTTCTATTTTGTATTTATTTATGACAACACGAAAATTGATACAATAAATGAACGATGCTAGTTGAAAATCGTCTGAAAAAAAATCATAAAAAATGAAAAAAAAATGAAAATTAAGAAACAGAAAAAAAAATTAACAAAAAAAAAAAAACAGAAAAAAACAAAAACAAAAAATTTTAAAAAAATTTAAATTTTTTTTTCAAGATTTTTCGGATTTTTCTAGTTGAAAATCATCTGAAATAATCGGTCTTTTCGAACAAATCGATTTCGACGAGGAAAGTTCCATTGACGTAAATTGTGAATTATTTTGGCATTGGCCATGATGTCTTGCCAATCACTTTTCATCAGTCGATGAGATTGGAAATCTTCGTAATGTTGACGCAATTCCGAAGAACTTTTGAAACATGCACAAAATCCTTTGAAGAGGCAGAAATATGGTCTCCAACCGTTCTTGATCCGGTCGGACCAAGTTGAACTTGTCATGATTTCTCTGGCTACGCCATTGGTGTACCAGACCAAGATTAGGGATGGATCACTCAACTCATCCGGAGGATCATCGAAGTCAATGGGATACATTTCACTTTGATGAATTGGAATAGAATCATCGACTTCTGAATCTGTTTCTTCCATTGTTTCAACTGATGCTTCCAGCAGAGCGTTGTCATGGCAATTTGCTTTCTTTTTTTTACTGTCAAAATTACGTCTTTCGCGTCTTTCGAAGCTCGATGTGACGGATGTGACATAATAGACGACGTACAGAATTCTAGTTTTAATTTTCTTGTTCATTTTTTTTGTCGCGTATTTTTGATGACAAAAAATGTTTATGCTTGAATGAGGCCACCCGATGGGTACGCATGTTCTTTTAAAATTGTTTAGGATAAGATATTTATTTCAATAATAATTTATTTCATAGCCAAAGATGTTTATGTTTGAGGTCGCAAACCTTAAAAAAAAACTTGAATGAGTTGAACAATTTTTTTTATTAGATTGTTTATGATATGATATGATTATCTATTTTTGGATATGTTCTAATATTCAGCTGGAATTATTTCAAAGTTCGGCTTTGTTAACCTTCCAAGATGATCGTGGGTATAAAGATTCACATCGATGGCAGTTTCGGTTTTGTCATTTTTGCAAGCCCTAATAAATGGAGTTCATCCATTGAAATCAGTCGCGTTGATACTAATACTTTTGTTCTAGTTGTTTTTCCCCCAAAAAATGAAGTTAAAGTTTTTTGAAAACATTGACATCGATCGTTCCGGACTGTAGTTTTTGGTCATATTTAAGTGTACTTCTTACTTCATTCTTAGTACTTATCTTGGTACTTTAATTTTAATAGCACAAAATGGTAAAGACTGAAATTAAAGGTCAAGAAAGAAATCAATGACAAAGTACCATAATTGTCCAAAAAGGGCCTAAGACAAGACAGTTAAGTACGCCACAACTACCTAATCATGAAACCTGCAGAATCTGCGAAACCTGCAGAATCTGAAAAAATTCCGGATCAACCAGCCAAAGATGCCAAGATCAGTTTATGTTCTCAAAAGAAGGATCTGATCATCTTCACTACCATTTGCTTAAGTTGTTCATTGTTCGTTATGATTGGATTTTACACCTTCTTTCCCAATGACAAGCAACCGATCAAACTATCAACCAATCAACCCATATCAATGACCAATGGCAAAACCAATGCAACAACAGATGATGAAGATGACATTGACTATGGCTGTCCATACATGAGCATCCTCGGTGATGGCTACTGTGATGATGAGGCCAACATTGCCGAATGTCTCTATGATTCTGGAGATTGTTGCTACTACGAAAATGACCGAACTCTGTGTGAAGATTGTTTTTGCTACGTTGATCAAAAGAAGATGGAAGACATAACAGAAGGGCTTTGTAACAATCCAGTCCACTTAATTGTGAAGTTGAGATTAGGTGATGGATACTGCGATTTGCCTTACAATCGTCCGGAATTCAACTTTGATCAAGGTGATTGTTGCTTGGGCCATACCTATTGTTGGATCCATTACGAAGATACTCGGCCATGGACTGAGGACCCAATACGTATCGAACCCGTTTTGTGCCCGCCTGATGTCTGTATTGAATCCAATGCATATTGTGTCAATGATCAATTGGGAGATGGTACTTGTCAAGACCACAACAATGGACCTTTATGTGACTATGATCATGGAGATTGTTGTTTGGCTGACAAACGGTCTAAGGACACTTGCTATTGTTGCAATACGTCTTGTTTGTGTCATTTTCCTGATTATATGAGTTTGCTTGCTGCGCTTTTAGCGCCTTTGCCGGAAAATTCTCCACCTCCTCCTGACAATTGTAGCGAAATTGAGCTCAACTTTCCTGCAATTGAGTGGGATTTGCCACACCAATTTAGACCCTCCACGTTGGACGTGGAGGACGTCCCCATCCTACAACGTTAGGTGATGAAAATACCAAACAGGTTTCATTTACTTTTTAGATTCAAGAACCTTTTTGTTTTTCTGAGTGAGTCTAATGTAAATAAAACTTGAATGAGGTCTAGGGTACATGATTTTTTATTATATGTATATGTTTTTCATCAATAATAATTTATTTTTGGATATCAATTTTCAACTGGAATTATTTCTAAGTTCAGTTTTGGTAACCTTCCAAGATGATCAGGCGTATGAAGATTGACATCGATGGTTTCGGCAAATTTTTGTACTAGATTGACACATTCTCTCACTCCGGATTCACAAGCGTAATGAAGGGCATTTCTTGATAAAACATCTGATTTGGATATGTCAAGTTTAATGTCATTTGCCATTTCAATCATTGATCTGACAGTTTCGGTTTTGCCATTTTTGCAAGCCCTCATAAAAGGAGTCCATCCATTGAAATCAGTGGCATTGGTATTAATACTTTTGTTCTTGTTGTTTTCCAACAAAAATTTGACAATATCTGTGTCTCCTTGAGTGCATGCATGATGCAAAGTTGTGATTCCTTCATTAGCGAAATTGAAGTCAAATGGAGTTTTGATCAAACATTGAATCAGAGGCAAATTTCTTTCTTTGGCTGCTAAAACCCATGGACAAAATTCGTACAAGTCTTTTGAAAGCATATCTTGCATCAAAGTTGTGAAAGTTTGGAATATTTCAATGTTTTCTTTTGTTTCCATGTGCCAAAAGACATTTTCCCAATGGGGATATTTGTCAATGAATTGTTCATTTTCAACAACTTTCTGTGTTTTCAAATCATGAAAGGTGATGATTACTTGCCAAAAAGGTTGTTCAATGATGAATTCTCGAAAGGATCTTGAGACTTGGTAACATTGGGATATGCTCCATGCATCTAGGTATTGAAAGATTTCCAGTAATATGTGGTCAAAGGCAGGGTTATCAACCAAAAGCTTCATGTCTGTTGATCTTTTTTAGGCAAGTGTCAAAAAGCAAATGTTGTTATCAGTCCACCAAAACGGGTCTTTTATACTTGCTAGCTTGAGGTTATACTAGACGAGTAGACAAGCAGAAGTGACATCATAACAAAACATATCAAATAAATATTTAAAGATAAAGACAAAGTTTGCAAATGAACATCTGGCCAATCAATGCATTAAATATGTTCTGGAGAACAATTGTGTCACTAATGCAGAATGCAATGTGAACAAAAAACTTATGTTGAGGACCAACTGTCCAACAGAGCCAACTTTTAAAGGTGCGGAGAATAGGAATTAGGAACAACTCACTCATAAAAAACCCGTAGAAAATATGAGACAATTTCAGTGTGGGAAATGGAATGTATAAACATAGGGTACATGGACATGTACACATCAGCACTCAGCAGAAACTCGACTTTGAACATCACATTATCTGATGCGTGATACTTATGAAATATCAAACATTAAAAAAAAATAGTTTGTTTAAAGTACCGAGTAGGCAAGTTTATCTTTGCCAGATTTGCTGAAATATTTATGAAAGCTTCTTCACAGAAGTTACATTTTAAAAGCCACTGAAGTACATACACACCGTACGTTTTGATCGTATGTAATTGTACTTACAAAGAATTATGTAATTTGTGATGATCTCAAAACTGCACTTGATTTGCAACATTTGCTGATCTATTTATTAAAGCTTTATTAAACAGTGATCTGTAGAAATACATTTTTGGACATTTGCAATTCCAGATGCAATTCCATTTCCTTAGGCTTGGTTATTCGAGGCAGTTGCAAGCCTGAAAGTAAATTGTGTCTTTAAAACTACAGTACATAAAAAGTGCTTTGATGAATCTTACGTTGCAGTACCGGTTCCACCGACGGTGAGCATGAGGTTCGCAGCAATCACCACCATCAAATTCACATTCGGCGATGTTGTTTTCATCATCACAAAAACTATCACCAATCCAACTTGTCACACAGTCAGCAGCTACGGTTGTAGTTGTTGTGGTTGTTGTTGTGGTTGTAGCCTCTCCTGAAGTCTCTCCACCATCATCTTCTGTACCACAGGCAGAAGGTTCCACTTGTTAAAATAAGCAAAAAAATAATGATTCAATTGGAATTTTCTCTACAAAAATCGTGAAACTTACAGGGCATGCACCAGTAGTCTTTCATAAGGATGTAGTGGGCTTGCAAATCACTTGCACTGCAAGTCGACCATTGATAGACGGCTTCTCCATAGCTCATAACTCCAGTGTTATCACATCCGGCAGCTGCATGAGCATCCGTAAAGTCATGGTCCATTCCAAGATTGTGTCCAAGTTCATGAGCAATAAGGTGTCCAGCTTCAGCATGAGTTTCCCTCCACTCATTGATAGAGGATTTGACGTCATCAGAGTCCCAGCTAGCTGGTCGACAAACCGTACTTTTCCAAGCAATACCAATTACCCCAGAATAAGCGGATTCCCATCCCATGTACACCATCAAGTCAGCCTCCCCAAGATCTTCAGCTGTGTTTGGCTGCATCTCAACAATTGAGTCTACTGAGGCTGTCAGATATTTGCCTTCGACGTACTTGGGTTCTTCAACTGTTTCAAGTTGAATTTTGGTACCCAAGGAGGAAGAATGACAATAAAGGGTCTGGATATGAGGTATGGTGGATTCAATGTAAGCTTTGGCATCGTCGTGAGATCCAGTTACGGCTAGAAAGCCTTCATCATACCCGAACCTAAGGGTCAGAAGGTTGGTTTCAGGAACTGATTCACAGTCAGCGTCAGTGCAACTTGCTGCAATTTCTGCTTCAGCTGCTTCAATGGCAGGGTTGACTTCTTCATCACCTCCTACCAGAGTCCAATTTCCAGGTTGATTTGTCTCATCTTCTCGTACCAAAACCTCACTTCGAGCATTTCCAGTGGCGAAAGGGCTTTTGATAACTTGAACGTCGCCATTTTTGGTCCACTTGAACATGGTGTCAGGTGAATGCTTAGACAAGATAGTGAACTCCAAATCATCAGACCCTGGACATCCGGTCATGGCAACGCAAGCCTCA
>LT727894.1:0-24994 GCA_900157175.1 Oithona nana
TTGAAGATCTCATGAATGGATTAGTCATCAAGGATGATGATAATGATAAAGTTGAAGAGCTCATCCAAGCAGAATTAGTTATCAAGACTGAAATAATAAGTGATGATGAACACTTTGAACAGCCGCCTGAACAAGTAGTATTGTTTGATCTTGAGTCTGGTGGTCTTAAAGTTGAATTAGATTATGAATATGGTGATCCAGATGGGTACTTGGATCAAGGTCAAGATCACCAGCAGCAGTCCGAAAGCCACGAACAACTCGAAGAAGATTACAACTTGACTCAGGTATGGAATCCATTTCCAGATCCGGATCTGGGTCTACCCGACGACTTGTACACTTTGCATGCCAATGAATGGTTAAGAATGCAATACCAACTTTGGTTGGACAAAGTGTCACTGAACAAAGCTATGATTGAAAAACATTACTATCATGAATAAAAAAATTATTAGCGACAAAATAGATCAACAAATGAATTCTTAATGGACATTGCGACATGTCCAAATCGAGGATACTTCAATCTTGCTTGAATCTCAACGAATCCACAAGTTTTGGGCTGATTCAAATCACCACACTTCATCTCAAGGATCTGATGCCTTTCTTTAGGCAATTCTTTCCCACTAAATCCTCCAACAATAAAAGCTTGATCAAGACTTTCAGCAGAGACAACCATTCGATGACTGCTGATTCTTTCTGGTAGGTCCAACCCTTCAATCCATCCTTGGTCCAACTTGTCAAGATCCAAAAATTCCACTGAAGCAGTTCCTGAAGTTATCCAAGAGTCTTTTCCACCAGTGACAAAAATGAATTGTTTGCGTCCAATGAGAATTTTGGCACAACCATGCCAAGATCTTCCAAGATTCAAGGATGGTCCATATGACCATTGTCCACTTTCAACGTTGATAATCATTGTTTTCGACCGAAACGTTTTTGAATCTGAAGTCCCACCAGTGAGTAAATAATGTGTCGAATTTAACCAAACGTTACAATGGTTAGACATTGGCTTTGGCAGTTCAGAACCAGGATGAACCAAAGTCTTAGTTTGACCAATTAGTTCCATGGATTTCAATCTGGTTTGTGAATCATCAAAGCCTCCACTAGACAACAATCTGTTGTGGTAAACCAAATTGCCTGAACCCATATTGTAACGTGCTTGTCTCAGTGATGGTCCTTGAACCCAAGTCTTGTTTTGTAAATAGAAACACTCGTTGATTTTGGTTCCATTAAGACCACCGCAGGTTATTGGTACATTTTCATTGATTAGACCACCAATGCCAGTGTAAGTTTCAATGGGGTAATTAGGTAGGATACAAGTGAAGTTTGGGTTTTGGGTATCGATGATCTCAGTTTTGATTCCATAAAACCAAGGTCTTCCATTGATAACGAGAATTTTTGAGCCTGAAAAATTCATCGAAATATAAGTTTCACGATTTCACGAGAAATTTAGGTTACCATATTCAGAAGATTCAGGTGATGTTCGTGACCAAAAAAGGCTTAAAATGTCAAAAATTGTACTGAATATTTGTAAGAATTTCATCCTTTTTAAAGTCTTTAAAACCTGTTTTTGGATCCGGATCATCCGGATGTGAAATCATCAATGTCAAAGGAAGGTTGCGTGTTTTCCGAAATATTAGTTGCGTTTACTGATAAATCAAAACAAAACAAACGCAAAAATTCTACTAAAACGCGTTGTTGCAAACCAATGATAAAAATGGTTGGTCCCACAGTTGGACACATTTTCTTTGCCTAAAACAAAATGGACTCATACTCTCCTAAGCGTGGATTATGTTCCTTTTTGTGATCAAACAATTAAATCTGCTCAAAATTGATGTCTTCCAAAATGGCTCAATTACTCAATGAAAAAATGGTGGATTTTAAAAGCATAATTATCAAAACCGAACCAGTGGATTACCGTTCAGATGATAATGAATACGGTGATACCAAAGATGATGCTATAATCAATACAGAAATTGTCTTGAACAATGTGGATGTGGTCAAAAGAGAACTTAATGATGAAGAAAATGATTACGAAGCTTTTGATGTGAATACCACAGAACCGGAAGATTCCACAGATGATCAAGGAGATGATCCACACTTGGACGTTGACATTGATGAAAAACCAGGCAAAAATACAATAGGTAAAAAATTGTTAATTTTTCTGATTTTTTTCGTGAAATCGAAGTTGTAAACAGCCAAACAGGACAGATCCGCTTTGTTTTGACGATTTTTTTTTCTACTAAAAATTGTTAATTTTTATTGCAGCAAAATTGTTACCTTGTAAATTCTGTGGTAAACCAGTATCTGCCAAACAATCTGAAATTCACATGAGCAAATGTGAAATTAAGTACAACAAGAAATACTCAGTGGTCCGAAGGTTTCAATGTGAACAATGTGTGGCGAGCTTTGATGTCAAAGCCTGTTTACAACGACATGTGCGAAGTTTTCATGAAAAAGTGAGACTATTTTGTGACAAGTGTCCCAAATCTTTCACAAATGCGCAAAATTGGAAGAAACATCAATTGTCTGTCCATGAAGGCATCAAAAGATACCCCTGCCAAAACTGTAATTTGAGCTTTGAAAATCAATTCTCATTGATTACTCATGATGACATTGAGCATAAGATGACAAGGTTCAAGTGTCCAAAGTGTCCAAAATCTTCAACTTCACAAAATTGGTTGAAAATGCATTTGGATACACATCTTTAATGGAAATCAAATACATTTGCAAACTTAAGTAACGGTCTTGATTTATTTTATTTCTTCTACTTTGGTAATTTGACGAGATTTTCAGGCAAAATTGAAAAATCGGCTTTGTTACATTTTCCCATGAAAAAACAATTTATTTTATTCGTTTTTTAAATAATCTTGAGATTCTTTTTTCAGTTTTTGTTCCAATGACATTGTTGCGTTAAGAAAGTTACTCTTGAATCCACTCGATCGTTTCCCAGTGGCGTTCGCGGATCCTCTGGTTTTCTTCTCTTACAATTCTGAGTGCCGCTTGAACTATACAAGCACTTATAGCTTGGAAGTGCTCACGGTTGTTGAGGATGTTGTCAGCCCATGCCAAGTCCTCGGCGTGTCTATCTGTGATTTTCAAATTCAAACGATTTTAGTTTATGTAGTAAGCTTGCATGATTTGAAGTTCTCAGAAAAGATACTTTCAATAAGACAAATTACGAATAAAATCTATGAACGTTTCGTAGATAGTCTAAAGTAAGCCGCGTCTAAAAAATTGATTAGGCACTTCAGTGCGGCCTACATTAGATAAACCGTAAAATAATGCGAAAACGCGTAAAATTATTTACGCAAATTGCAGAAAAATGCTAAACAAGAAAAAACAAAGATTTAGAAGCGCGAGCAGCTTGAGCTTGCGCTTCAATTAATGATGATTTGTGAGACAATTTTTTCTTTCTTGTCTTCTCCATCATTGCGGAGAATTCGTCGGTGAATTCTAATTATGAGTTGTATGGTATGTAAATCAATCGATTAACATTTTAATCAATTAATTGGTAAGGTAAATTGGGTCCACTCATTTGACTATAGACAAGGTACATAATGGAGAAAAAAAGTCTTATTAGTTTCCCTATTTTTTTTTTCTGCTATCCTGAAGTTTGTTGCACCATTTCATTCGTTCTTTTTGCTTTAAAAATCATAGAATTAAAAAAAAAAAACTTTAAAAAAAAATCATATGCAAAGACCATATGAGCTATAAACATGTAAGTTTTAAAAAGTACATATACTACATACCTGTTACCTAGTGAGGGGGGAGGGGATGTCTGGGGACTCCCTTGAGGGTTTGGCAAAGCGTTGCAGCATAAAGCCACGGAAGTAGCAAGGATAAGAAATGTAATCAACTTCATTGTTGCTTGTTCCTGTAAAAGATTTATTATAGACAAATTCCTCAGATTCGACCTCGTCGTCAATGTCAAAATTGAAAGAGAGCCTCAATGACCACACATCTGACCAAAGAGGCAAACATTTTTTAAAAAAATGCATTTTTGCTGTATTTTTAGAAAGTTCTGCTGATGATTTGGATCAAGACAAATAAAACGGCAATTTTTACCTATTTCGTAGAATGAAACGTCTTTTAGTAGATCTATATGTCTTTACTTTTAGAGAAAGGCGAAGAGACTGAAAGAAAAAGTGGCCACTTGAAAATAAAGGTTTGTCGGAATGTTGGGCATATGTACCTCAGCAATCAGCATTATACCCGATTATCCTCATGTTTAGAGTGAGACTATTTTCGAAAACGTTTTTAATTCCAATTTCACAAATGATTAAACAATTTTTTAAGTGATGATTTTTTTTTTACAAAATAGCAAAATTTTCATTTTCATCATTAGCATTCAAGGCCGCATAAGTCAAATTCAAATGTTGAGGAGGAGGAGGTGGTATCATTGAGACGTAAGAAGTTTGGGTATTCAAATGTGTTCGATCATTATAAGAAAATCTCGAGGCTACACTATCACGTCGAACCCTGGATTGGTCCAAAATCAAAGCAAACGATTCCAATTCCATTTTCAAATGCTTGAATGAGGGTCGCTCGCTAGGTTCTTGTTTCCAGCATAAGAGCATCAAATCGTAAACGTCTTCTGGGCAATTTTCGGGTTGAGACAATCTTGAGCCTTTGTCCAAGTACTCCAAAAGGTCACTCGGATGGATTTTGCATTTGTCATCCCTTAAGAATTCATAGGGTTTACCTTTGCCCAATTCAAAGACTTCCCACATGAAAACACCGAAAGACCACAAATCACTTTCGTACAATTTGATTTTGCTTTGTAGAACTTCGTAGGCTACCCAGCATATGGGTTGTTTGTTGTTTTGGCAAACTAGGTGTTCTTTGGGATTATTTGGGCCTCCTTCTTGGCCTCTTCCTGCTTCCACTTCGAAGTAGTCTCTTTCGGAGTGGCCGAAATCTGCGATTTTGACGTTCAAGTCATGCGTTACGAGGACATTTCTGGCAGCTAAATCACACTGAAAAATATGAAAAAAATATTGAACTAAAAATTCCAGAAAACGAGAAAAGGTTGAGAAGAAAATCGGGAGCAAAAAAATGAAATAAAGAAATGAAATGAATAAAATAGGAAAAAAGAAAAAAAAAAAGAAAATGAAATAAAGAAGGAAAAAAGAAAAAAAGGAAAAAATGAAAAATGAAAAAAAGAAGTGAAAAAAAGAAGAAAAAAAGTGTTTCACTTACATGTTTGATTTTATTGTCTGCCAAAAAAATCATTCCTGAAGCCACTTGTGAGCAACATTTCATCAAGAATCGAAAATCCATATTTTCCTCTGCTTTTCGGTTGTATTCATCGAAATGCTCCATCAAATACAATTGAAGACTTTTGTTGGCGCAAAATTCCAATAAGAGGTAAACATTTTTTCGTTCAAAAGAAATTCCTTGCAAATTTACGATAAATTCATTTCTTTTGACTCTAGCCATAGTTTTGGCTAAAAAAAACGTTTTTAAAAATACTTTTAAGAAAATTAAGAAAAAAATAATTGTACCTTCGTGAATCAGATCAGTTCGATTATTAAAATTGGAACTTTCTTTGATTGCCACTTCAACTCTTGTAAATTCACCAACATCCAAAGTTCCATGAAAAACTTTGCCAAAACTTCCGCTTCCGATTTCTTCGCCCATTTTTACAGCAGACCAAGGTTTCAATATATTTTTCAACACGTCTCCAAATTCATGATCTAAAGTATTGAAGGTTTCTTCTTCATCATCACTTTCCGAAACTGTGCGATTTTGTACCATATTAAAGTTGAAATCATTCAAGTCGAAACCATTTGTATAATTGTACTGTGGCTGTTTGCGTTTTTTGATGTAGAGCCACATAACAAATGCTGAAGGAATTATGGCACCAAAAATACCTTAGAAAAAATAATTTTAAATTTGAAACAAAAAAAAAATATGTTGACATTTTAGTTACTTACAAAAAACAATGATGGTAGCAAGTGAATAATCCTTCATGTCAATTTTGATCTTCAAAGACCAAGGAACGTCTTCATGACAGCGAAGAGTAACATTGAAGTGTTCCACCAACGTTTTCCTGAATTTTAGAGTCTTCGTTTCAACATCACATTCAGTTGACCCATATGGATCTTCCACATAGCATCCATGTTCTTGAAAACACTTTTGAAAATCTGCATCATATTGATCCAATTTGAAAGACACTGTTTTGGGGTAGTAGTTAAAAATGGTTTTGGATACTGATGCCCTTTGTTCAAAATGTTTAAAGGAGTCTTGGCATACTTCATGTTGACAAAAAAAGTAAAGATGTTCTTCAGTTCCATCACTGAATTTCAATCTGAATTTGCCTTGCAGGATTTTTTTGAAAAACAAATGATCCCTTTCATTTCCACCATGAGTAGTGATTGTTTCCAAACTATACTGATTTTTGGACAATTCTGTTCCATTTTCAAAATTAACGATTAAATTACATTTGGTATTGATTCTAAAAGGCAAAGCGTAATCTACTTCATTTGTTGATTCTCTGACATGCGCATGATGAACCAGATTTTGTCCATGGTCATCTTCCTCAATTGGTATTGTACAATTATTTTCTGCTGCAACACTGATGATGATGCAAACAAACACACTCACACACAAGTTGCTAAGCAACCACATCTGGACACACTGAAACAGTTGAATTATCAAGACATTTCAAATATTCGTGCTGGGGAACAACTGCGATAAGAACACAAAAGGAAGCTTGGCTTTGAGATATCACACCAAATGTACGTTGAAGAAAAGTATCTAAGTAGATATTCTGATTTTTAGATACAAGTTAATTTTTCTGAAAAATTGTCTAGTAATGGATACTTACCATAAAATGTGCCTAGATACAGATACTTACAATGAACAAGTATATATTTAGATTCAAAAAAAGTATCTGTATCTAGATAAAGGCATCTGTATATAAATCTAGATACAGGTCTGTGTTCTTGATATGAATTCAAAGGATTTAATATCTGTTAGCAACTGCTAACTGTCTTTATCATTTTTTTTTTTCATTTTCCTCGCTTTTATTTTCTACGCAGTAACAATAAAACAATTAGAATCTGTAACGTATGTAATCATATTTTGCTCGTTTAGCTTCCTCCCTGATCCATTCCCTTTTCTTGTCCATTGTCATTTCAGCAGCTTCTTTCTTCAACATTTCAATTCGTCTGAGGAGTGAAGGAATCAAAAATGTCTCGTATTTTTGTACCGTTTCATCTTTGAATTTCTGCAGGGGATCATAACGAGATTTGACCTGAAAGCAATCAGAAACATTATAAAACTAAGATTAAAACTTTTATCATTTTCTTACCCAATTATATCTTCTTGGAGCAGTCTCTTGGGCTATGGAATGCATGAGTAAATAACTCCCACTTCCAACAAAGCATTCCACCTTCATCAAAGTGAAAAGAGTCAAAATGGAAAGACCAAGAAAAAAGTGTTTCATCTTGCAACTTCAACTTTGGATCATCAAATGATGGGTAATGTGCTCAGAAACAAGAGCTTTTGTAGCTGATTGCAAATCATGAAGGATGGTAGAAAATGATACGTCATTGGATTGCATTACAGAAATGTGAGGCATGTAAAGGAAATTAATCAACTACCAAATTCTATGTTTTGTCCAAAAAGTACATTTATGAGTACATAGTCAAAATCTGGTCTGTGGTCTCTGTATTCTTTAGAGTTTCATCATAAACATCTTTTGCAACCCTTATGGATTTTCGGGTTCAAAATACAAATTGTATTCGACCTTTTACACATTAGAAAAATAGAGACCACCCTAATATGTGTCCTTCTTAACTGTGTACCCTGTCAAACATTCTTCCCAAAGGAAAGGCATAAAAACAAAGAAAACTGGCGTCTAGCCAATGTGGCCCAAAAAATAGGGAAAATGAGGCAAATGTGGGAAATGGAAAGAAAACGTGACACGTGAAATTTCGAAAATAATCAGGGATTGCAAGTCGAGGTTTCGCTTCTATCTTTGGGAAAGTTCCGCTAAGAAATGTCTTTGACTTTCTGTTACTGTTAGGTTTCCAATGTGTATGTATCTAAGATATCGCGCACCAAACAACATTCATAATTAAACATTGATTAAAAAGAAGCCTTTTTGATTTGACAAGAAAAAGATGTCAGTGTTTGCCACCAAAGATGGGATTGAGAATATTTTTCTGAGATTTGATAGAAATCCACCCAAATACCAAGCTGGAGAATGTCTCTCGGGTAAAATCATTGTTGAATGTGGATTGACAACGCCGGTTAAAGGCATCAAAGTATGTTGTATTGAACATTGTATTGGCAAAAAAAGTTTGAAACATTTCAAACTAAAAGCACGAGCAAAGGTTAAAACAGTTTGAAAATCTAAAAATTTTGAAAATCTAAAAATTTTGAAAATCTAAAAATTTTGAAAATGGAGAAAAATGCTGAACAAGAACAACAATAAGAAGAAAATACAAAGATATAGAATCGCGAGCAGCTTGAGCTCGCGCTTTTAAAAGTAATTTTGATATAGTGGAAACTTCATTACAGCTTCATCTTTTTGGTCGAATGAACATTTATTGGAAAAAAGTCGAAGGTGGAGCCACAAGTGAATTTGCCGAAATTGAAGATTACATTGATGAAAGTTTGACAGTTTGGGTACCTCATCCCCGCAAAAAGGAAGAACATTGGATGTATCCCGGAGTTCATGAGTATCCTTTCACTTATGATTTGCCTATGGATTGTCCGGAAACTTTGGAAGATTCAAGATACGCCACTTTGACTTATACTGTCAAAAGCACTGTTTACATGACCATGGGGCGGACCAGTTCTTCATTGGATGAGACCATTCATGTTCAAGCTTTGCCTGATCCATCTGTACCTATACCTGCAGATGAAGATTTACCCAAGGTAAACATTGCAAAAAATTTCTTCACTTTTCCTTGCATTTTGACGATTTTCTTAGCAACATCAGATTCTATATTTTTGTCGCGAAAATTCAAATATTTGAAAAATTGCATAATTATTTTTTGCGTGAAAATTCAAATATTTTAAAAATTGCAATATTATTTTTGGCGTGAAAATTCAAATTTTGAGTCACATAATAAAATGACTTATTTAGGCGCGAAAATTGTTACTAATTTTTTTTTCCTCATATTTTTAGGAGAACTGCGCATATGCAACAATCAGTGGGGGTTGTTTCGGCAAAACTCATATTGAATTGTACATGAAGTTGGAGAAGAATGTGTACAAACTTGGGGATACAATCAAAGTTCATGTGGAATGTTCAGTTAAGGGGGGTCGCGCGGATGTTGATAAAGTCCTGGTTCTGCTTGTTCAAGAGTCTATTTATATTTGCAATATGGGGGCCAAAGAGGAGGCCAAGCGAAAAGAACGTCTGGTCTTCGATTTTGCTGAAGATAACGAAGATGCTGACAGTGGAGAGTGTGAAAAATATGACTTGGAACTGAAAATTGATGAGTCGTTGCCATTGTCAACTTTTCCATGGTAAAAAAAAAATCACCCCCCCAAAAATCTTTTTTTTCAATATTTCGAGCAAAAATCAATGTCAGAATCTAGATTTTTGGCGCGAAAATTCAAAGAATTTAAAAAATAGAAATATGAAAAAAAGCAATATTAATTTTGGGGTGAAAATTCAAATGAGACATAATCGTGATTTTCAAAGATTTAACTCATAGTATTCTATTTAGGCGCGAAAATTGTTACTAATTTAATTTTTTAGGTGTGATTTTATTGAAATGGGATATTTTATTCATGCTGTGGCCAGAACTCATAGCGTTTTTGATGATGTGGTTGTCAAATTACCCATCGTAATTTGTCCAAAAGTAAGAATTCGACCTCGAATTTTCCTTATTTACATCTAAGTCTGGACACCTATTTTCCCTAGGATTTGAGCGAAACAGAGAACGAAAAAAATAATTACATCTAACTCTGGACACCTATTTTTCCTAGGATTTGAGTGAATCTGATAACGATAAAAATCAGGAGGAAGTGGTAATCACAGGCAAAGAAAATGAAGAAGAAAATGATGATGAAGAACAAGTTGACAAAAATTCTGACAAAGAATCTGAAGGTTCTGAAAATGACTCTGGAAAAGAGGAGTCAACTAACGAAGAAGAGGAGGATAACACTGAAAACACTGAAGAATAACAATCTTAAATATGCACTTTTAAAAAAGAAAATAAATCTTGAGTTTACTTTTGACAAAAACTTTCCTTTTTCTGGTCATAAATTGCTTTTCAAACCTACGCAAATTACGTACAAACAACCAGAAACCCTACAAAATGATGACTTTCTTAAAAAAACCTTCAATTTCCTGGCAAAAAATGAAGGTTTAAAAATATCTAAAGGTTTTCTTAGTTTATTTTTGATGCACTTCATATTATGATTATGTTACAGCAGCGTGAGAAAATTCGTAACTTTGCACCTGGCAAGGACATACCGTTCCACACTATTACGTTTTGACCGTAGCGTAGAACATCATTTTGCGCGAGAAACGAGTACTACTTGAGATAGCACAGTAAAAGCTTACTACTCCTGTTGAAGTCTGTCACTTCAAATGTGGGCATGAGTTCAACTTTTGTGCTCTAGGGCGCATAAACACGGTGGCCTCATACAACAACAAAACTGTTTCCTAGAAAGTCGAAATCATTCAAGTTACGGTGAACTTTTCATCGCAAGCGCAGCGAAATCATGTAAGATATAATCATAGTCCAATGCGAGCGAAGCGAACTACAATTACTTTACTGAAAAACAGTGCGCTCTAATTTGCTCTGAAACGCGTGCGCTCTGAAACGCGTGCGCTCTGAAACGCGTGCGCTCTGAAACGCGTGTGTTCTGAAACGTGTGCACTTTAAAACGCGAGCAGTCTAAAACGCGCTCAGTATTGCATGAGGTTTAAAACGCGTGCACTTGGAAATGCGTGAGCTTCAAAAAAGCGTGCGCTTGGAATCGCGTGCGTTCGGAATCGCGTGCGCTCGGAATTGCGTGCGCTTAAAAAAACCTTCGTGCAGTTCGAAAGTACTCGGAATAAATAGGTAAAGAGTAAAAAGGGTAAACAGAGTCAATCAGGAAGATCCACACCGTGTTTGCTGTACGTTCGCATCGTTTAGATGTTGCATGAAGCTCATGACACGTTGGGTTCAGTTTGACTTGTGAAGTTTGCAACTACAGTCGTGTGTGAGTGTTGTCTCTGATCTATAAACTAAAGCACTGTAGCCGGCAGCAACAGAGCTTCGCAGCATCAGCACAAAAAACTTGTCATTTGTGAAAATTGGAGCTCATCTTCAAGACTACTGAAAAGAGGAAGCAGAAACTCAAATACATACAAAAAATTGTGACAAATGTGAACTTTTACACTACTACCCCTCATTTTTCTGCAGTAAGAAAAACTTTTTTTTGACAAATTATGAAAAGGTATCCACTACAAAACTGTTATCACACTGCACTAAATGCCCAAAATTACTGAAGTTAATTGTTCAGTACTTTTGGATATTTAGTGTAGTTTGCATTACTTAAAAATAGTATTTGGTGTACACCATATCTCGGAAGAAAGTTTTCTTTGCGTTATTTCCAAGTGTATAAACAGTAAAGTGTTGATGATCTTTATGACCTATTGTTTCAAAACAATTGTAAACTATGGAAAGCTACTGTTCTTATATTCTCAAAAGTTTTTGCTTTCTTATAAAGAAAGAAAAGCAACAGTTTTTGCAGTATCTAAAATTACACTGAAATAATATTTGGGAGCTAAAATAAGCAATTTGTTTAGTAAAAGAGACACAAAAATAGAAACTTTTAGTTTGTGTTGAGGAAAGGCTCCTCTGGAGGTTTTTATGAAGGGACAGAGCACACAAAGCCGGGTTGTAGCTCATATCGATCGCTTTTCATCCCCCCTCCTCCTTTTCAGCTGATGCCGCTTGGAACTGTGCAAACTGTGTTTCCGCAGGGACTCTTCGCATGAAAGCAGGAGCCCTTCGCAGACTTTGTTTTGATTTCTAAGGTTTTGAACATGTAAAATCCAACAGAAGTTGAACAAGATGTGTGACTTGATTCCAATAATCGAAGGTCCAGTCAAGTTCAGGGAAGGCAAAAAGGTGAGAATTGAACTTTTGATTTGGAATCAAAGCCGAAAAGATGACCACGCGGCGGAACTCTTTTAGATTTTTTTCGTATCAATTGATGTAAACTGTGAAAATGTCTTTAACTGGCTTACCTTGAACTCGTTTTTGGCAAAAAAATCGGTTGGACAATTTCTAAAGTTGATTTCATTCAGCTGAAATTACTGAATTTCAGTTTGGAAGTCAAACTGAGCGAGTTGCCCGGTTGGCGCTCCCGCGGCCGTGTTGAGCTTTGATCAGTTTGAAAAAAACGTAAACAAATTTTTATTTTCAGTGGAAACAGCGATTTGCTTGTGTGACAAGACTTTCACCAGTTGCAGGTAAGACAGTATTCATTTGTCGTAAAGAAAATGGCGGTTTTTTGCAGTTGAGAATTCAGATTTGTTTTTATTGAAACAAAAAACTTAAAGTATTCATAATAAACCCAAAAATGACTCCATTACCAGGTTGTTCGGCCTCTGGTTCAATTCTTTTCAAATCAAACAAATCATAAGCTGTGTCAACATACACACGATCTTTTCCAACGGTTTGAATAAATGTTTTCAAAGCTTCCAATTCTTCATCAGTGATAGAATCTGTACCCCATACAGTCAAAGTTGTATTGACTGTAGAAGTGCTTGTTGTATCCAACAAGTACTTGATGACATCAATAGAAGCAGCAGCAAACATTCCTCTAATAGGAAAGGTGATTTTGGATCCAAGAACTTGATAAACTTGTAATTTTTCAATCATTTCGTCCATTTGGTATTTTTGGTAATTTGGTGGATTGGCTAAAGCAGAGGTTGTAAATCCAGGACTAATTGTAGCTTGAGGTACATATTCTTTGACAGCTGTAAGGAATACATTTGGATCAACTTTTCGGATTAATTGAAAAAGTCCGGGACCGTTGATAATGTCTGCGTTGATCCAAAGTGGGAAATTAATTCTAGGTAAGAGACTTTGGACGATTTGTAATGATTCTTTGAGGATATCAGTACGTTTGAAATCCAATTTGATCCCTTTTTTCAATTGAGGGTTTTCTTCTAATGCTTGGATAACAGTCATCAGAAATCTTTCTAAAGACAAATCTGAAATGATATTGGGTGGATGTGCCATGATTGGTACCATTTCTGAGATGGATCCATCGAGGTCAAATCCTAGATTAATGTCAGCTTCTATCATCATCACATCTCCTGCAAAATACATTTACACACTACACTATATGCACTACTTTTCTGCACAAAAACATTTTAATCAATTTTGACTTTCTTACCATCTAAAGCATCCTGTAATTTCTCTTTTGAGTTTGTTGCATGTGACCAAATCACCTTAGTCAAGTCATTTCCAAGTTCTGGCCAATAGTCAACCACATCTAAAATTAAACTGTGGAGTTTGACATTTGTATGTCGATGAAAATAAACTAGGAAGTGTAAAATGAAACCACCAGGTTATCATATCTTACCAATAATATTAGCTGATGAAAAGGTCAGGCTTGATGATGTCAGGAAGAGTAGAAACACAAAAGTTGATATAGCAGTTGCCATGTTTTTAATCGTACTAAAGTCTTATCAGACTTTTTGGAAAACAGACTTTTATTTTTTAGAATTCTGCCAATTTTGAGCATTAAAAAACCCACAATTTTCAAAAAAAATAAAAAAAAAATAAAAAAAAAAGCAAAAATTAAAAGCAACCTTTAGTGTGTTTGAATTTTACCTTTTTTAAAATTAAAATATTTTTGCATTGTTTTAAAAGACGATCTGTTAAGATGCACTTTTTTGTCTGCTTGGTATATATTAGCATTCAAATATTTAGATGAATTTATGCCCCCCATGAAGTGCACTACAACGTCGTTGTTGTAAATATCACTCCTTTAAAAATATTCACATAACAGTCTAAATTCAAGTTTTTGCCCACAAGAGTTGCTACAGCAGCACAATTGGGAGAGATAATGGGGAAACGGCCACAAAATAGCAAAACAGGTGGATAAGAGGTTTTTATTTTGTTTTCTTTCAAGTTTGTAAAATACAATTTTGTAGTTGAGAATTTATGTCCAAGTAGACTTTAGAATTTAAAGACGTCATTAAATGTTTTAGTTGTTGAACTTGATGTTCATTTAGTTGATCTTGTCCCCAAATGGTCAAAGTTGAATTTTTGATGTTTTGTAATAGCCATTCCAGTTCCTTTTGTGAATTGCCTAAAAAAGATAATTAAGGCGGAATTATCAAAGGAAAAGAAAATGTATTTTGCTTACTTGCAAATATAGCTCTGACAGGAAAGGTCAAAGTCTTGCCTAAACACTTTTTCTTGTCCAGTAGCCGATACATTTCTTCCATTTGTTCTTGTGAATACTTCATTTGCTTGTTTGCATTGTAAACAACATTAGTAGTAGTGTAACCTAAGCTTAGTACAGCACTTGGAAAGTATTCTAAACAAGTATCTAAGAATACATCAGGATCTATAGGAATTGTATCAACTCCAGCGTTTGGACCTCTTAAAATGTCTGCATTTAACCAAAGTTCAAAATTGTATTTTGGCAATAGTATTTGAGAAGCTAATTTTAAAGATTCTTTTATGACTAAAGTGTTTTTGAAATCTAGTTTCACCACTTCAATATTTGATTCTTCATGCTGAAAAATAATATATTTTGTAAAATATTTTTTATATGAATAAAATTGTGCAACCTTACAATTATTTGCTCCAAAAATTGTTTTAACGACAAATCTGATATTTTGTCTGGTGGGTGTGCCATAATTGGCAAAACATCTTCGTTCCTGAAAAACAATTAAAAAACGTGAAAAACAAAATCACAAAACTTGTCTTTCTGTCATTTATTACTTCGAAGTGGATAATCTTCCAAGGGACACATCAGCCTCAATTAGTGTTATTTTAGCGCCTATGTGACAAAAAGAAAGAAAAATATTGAAAACTTGAAAATCAAGTTCAAATCTTTTGTTTCTCACTTTTTAGTGCATTGTCAAGCAATGCTTGACTATTTGTGGCATGTGACCATGAAGCAAAAAACGATTTCATTCTTTTTGGTGGAAAAAATGCTTTCCAATCGAATTGCGTCAGCTGTATTGACTTACAATACAAATCGAGTCCTTTTTTCTCAGGCCCTTTTAAATAACACACTTTAATATTAAATCATCTTAATTTTACGTCACACAGAAAATCTTTTAAACAAGAAATCTGTAGAAATTGAGTTTTTGGTGCCTTTTTGAAAATTGGTGCTGAAAAAAGATACTCCTAGAAAAATTTGGAAATTGTCGTAATTTTCGATGAAAACTGACTCGGTCTAATATTTGACCTTTTCAATAAAAGGATTTATTGTGCTCACCTAATTATTTTTCCTAAGTATTTACTTTCAAAGTTTGAACAAAATATGACATTGAGAGAGTAAATATTCGAAAAATATTTCTAGGTCTTTCAAGGTAGCTTGCTGTCATTTCATCAAACAATTTTCACACTTTAGGTGGTCGCCTGTCTATCAGCAAAAGTGCTTTCTAAAGCTCATAAATCTGTATCTCTTTTGTGAGAAGGAGGAGAGGCCAATACTTTTGGCCCATTTGTTGAAGAGTAAACAAAAGCTACTTCAAAGGTAGTAGTGCATCAAGATACGAATCAGCATGCCATTAAAGGAAAAGTGGGTGTCAAAGTAATCCTTCAAGGGATTAGGAGGAAAGATTTTTAATGGGCATTCTTCAGATCTCAGTTTCTCAGTGAGCCTGAGATAACAAATCTGCCCATTCCACAGAAGGCAAAAATATAATCGAGACATTTTTTCTCAGGCCTCTTCAAATAACCTCATTTTATACATAAAGTAACCTAATTTTTGTCTCTTAGTCAAGATTTTTAGCATTAAATAATTTGAAATGGAGTTCTAGAGCAATTCTTTTTTAAGCATTGATTTCAAAAGTTTCAAGATGGAAAAGTTAGATTTAGTCGTAATTGTCGGTAAAAACTGACTTGTACTAATATTTGACCTGATTTCATATTTTGAATTATTTATGACTCTTTCCAAGTGAATTATGCATACTGTGCTATGCCTTTACTAATAAGGATGAAATTGACGAGACATTTAGAATAGCATGAAAGCTTTTTGTCAACAGCGAAAATCAGTCAAAAATCTGTTCCGCCTTGTCTTATTCTGAAGAGAGATAGAGAATAAACAAATTGATGTCAAAATTCAATTTAGGTTAGACTACCCCTTCTTATTCCAAATTGTTTTGTTAATCATTAACCTTTTAGTTGGAGATGAATGAAAGAAGCAATTTTCACTGCTTGTTGAAGATTATTGGCTGCTTTCCAACTGAACTTGAAAGTTGAATGACCAAAGTGTTCGAAACTACTGTGCATTTTTTAAGCGTAATTTATTGCTAAGGGGATGTAAGAACAACTGGAAATCTGACAATTGAAAATGTGTCTCTAGGGTATGCTAAAAAGATTTTTGAATTAAAAAGCAAAAATACATTTTTAAGACTATCACTCAAGTTTGAAATTCGAGGCTTTTTGCAACTTTTGCCTTCTTTTTCCTTTGCGAAAAGGTCAATTGCCCCTCCTTTCGTTCCATTTTGAAATGGAATCTGCCTTTCCAGTCTCATGTTGCTTTCAAATTCACTTCTAGAGATAGAATGAATGGACTTTCAGGTATTTTTCAAGCTTCATAATGCCTTGAAACACATGCGCATCGCAAAGCTTTGCTATGCTAACGACCAATATAAATTCCAAATGTTTTTCTTGATTTTCTAGAAATGTTTAGCTACTTTAGAAGTTTTGATTTGACGATGATTTCTCCCTTGGGACCTAAACAGAGATACTTACAATAGAGGGTATCATTGATGACTGACTGATGATTCTTTGTTTAGATAACGTCAAATGTGATGATTTGAGAGTGAATGTCAACGAGATTTAGATGACATGTAGTTTTTCAGACAATGAGGTTTTGTTAAAAGTAAACAAATGACCTTTTCAAAAGTCTGGTTTTTAAAGGGCTTTCAGAAAGTGATTACATTTTCAACCAACGTAACAATTTTACTTTTACTACACAATTCACAAAGGAGGAAAAACAAAAAGTGAAAGTTGCAATTAACACTACCTTTCTAATTTACTTTTGTGGGGTAGCAAAGGTGATGCTTTTATGTCTTCTACAAAGAAGAAGGGTGAATTATTGGCGTGTCAAACAGTAAATAGAGCGTGAACAATGTTCTAAAAAAGCATTTCTTCATTCATTTTACTACTTTTTAGACTTTTGCAAGACCACACCTTTGAAGTAGTAGAAATCGTGACAAATCTGAACATTCCACAGGAAAACAGATTTTCCTTCTTTCCTTTAGTTTCAAGAGTTGATGATCACATTTTTGGGGAGTTTTTCGGCTACTGTTTCACTTCGAATTTCGAACCTTCCCCTCCCACCCTCCTAAGCCCCAAAGGTGCATATTCTTCAAGAAACTTTCGAAGAAAATAAATTAGAAAGCTGCTTCTGCTACTACTGTCTTCTCTGATGACTTGTCACGCAAATTACCATTTCTCTCTTTTCGTGTGCGTGCAAGACAGATTATGCAGAGTCGGTTTTGTTTTACTTTGCTTTTTAAAAAATGATTTATTATGTCTGCGTTGACACTACTTTAATGCCTCCAATGCGCATAAATTAAGGGGAAAAAATCCTGAAAGTTCACTATTTTTGTTTTGCAAATCATAGTGTATGAAAATCACATGAAATGTCGCATTTGAAAATTTTAATTCCCAAAAATATTACTAGAATTTTTGTTACAAAAATTGGCAAATTTTTCAATTGTTTTTGTAAAGAAAAGCTTTCTTAATGATGTGATAAATGTTAGATATGACATGAAACTTGATACGATATGATTTCCAAATGATGAGTTTAGTATATTATGATGCCCTATATTTTTTCAGCTCAGTAGGGGATCAACTCTCATATTTTCACACGTGAGCATGTTTTGAAATCTTTGGGTGACATATGTTATTTTTTGCCTTCAATCTCAAGTTCTTCTTCTTCGCAATTTCCCCACCGGATATTCAATTCTTTAGAGAGTTTTTTCTTTCTTTTTTTCTACTCCCCTCAAAAATGTCTTGAGGTCAGGGAAAAGTCATTCATTATGGACACAATCTTTGTGTCTCTGAAAAAAAGTCAAAAAATGCAATTTTAGAATTTTTAGTCCCAAAAATCAGTGATCTGGTAGGAACCGAACAGCAATAATTTAATGTCTTGAAAAGCATCAAACAAAGCCTCAACTGCAAAAACAAAAGCATCTTTGAGTCCGAAAGTGTGTGACATAAAGAAACAAACATTGTCAAATTGTCTTTGCCTCATCACAGTGCAGTGTTTGAAAATCACTCTCATATTGAAACTACAAATTCAATTTTGACCATTTTTGGCGCGAAAATTCAAATATTTGAAAAAATCGCAAAAAATCCAAATAAGACATTTTTGGGATGATTTTCAAACACTTTGTTTCTCTGAGTTTGACAATAAACACAATTATTTTCTCTTACAGATTCCCTAACTTTACAATTATGGAAAGACCGAAAAGACTGGGAAAAACATCCACCAAGCAAAGGAAGTATTGCTTTGGAAGGTTACTTAGGTAACGATTTTTTTTTCTTCCAATTTAAAAGTGACATTCATTGTCATGTCAAGAGAATAAAATCCGATTTTCAATTTATTCTGTCATTCATTGACTTTGATGTTCAATTAAGGTTCTAAAAATACGCCCTTCATTTTTCCTTTATTGCCTTTCAGGTTGGGAGGCAGGTTTTACATTGGATCGTGAAAGTCATACTTTGGCCATATTATTGAAGTCTGACATCATTTCCTTGGCATTTGATAACCGAGAAACCTTGATCCGGTGGCAATTTCGAGTCACTTCCCAATTTGAAGAGGGGCAACATTTTACTGCTCATTTGATACAAAGCAAATCAAAGTTGAGTCCTGGCAATGCTGTCAAGATTCATGTTCAAAATAGGAGGTTTTCAATGACTTCAGGTGTTCCTCCAAAAATAGTTCATAGCTGGAACTTAAACGATTTGAGACGATTTGGCTCCTTAGAAAATGGTCGATTTTGTTTCGAAGGTGGTTCCAGATGTGGCAAAGGTGAAGGAGTCCACATTTTACGTATGGACGATCCACAAGATCTTCAAAGAGCCTTTGAAGCTGCTACTAATAACAAATTAGAAAGCAAGAGGAAATCCATGTACAAAACACCACTCAATGGTTCATTTTCATCCCATTTGGATTCCATTTCTGCGGCTCCTAGTGTCATGTCTGTTGCCAGCATTGCAGATCATAATCGGTCAAGATCACGATTAATGGACTCATCAGACGACTCAACATCGCACTTGATTCCACACCACAAAAGAAGTCAATCTCGAGAAGAATTGTTAATGACATCAGGAGTTGGAAATGGATCAAGAAATGGACGAAGTTTGTCACGATGCAGAAATCCTTCATTGAATTGGTCTTCAACTGAAGGTTCAGTGGAAACCATGTCTGTGGCCATCAGTGATTTAACTGAACCTCATTCTGTCAATTTATTACCCAGTCCTGATCATTTAGTCAATAGAAGGGATCTGCTAGAAAAAATGGGTTTAAATCCTGGAGTTTCACAACACAAAAAACAACATCAATACCAACATCAAAAATCTAATGGATCATCCAATAATGGATCGGATTTTGCACCCCAATGGTCAATGGATTTGAGAAGACCAAATTCAGTGGATCAACATTCTGTGGGAAGCCAAGAATCAGCTGCTTTTCCCAATTATGACATTCCAAAAGCTTGCACTAATATCAAAGAACAAGTTGGTAATACTCCGCCAGCTTTGACTCCTAAAAAGAGCCAAAGTAGTCAAAGGAGATTGGTGGTGGCTACTCCTTGTGCATGCGATGAGGGACAACCTATTCGAAGCTATGAAAACTATGACATTCCAAAGCATGTTACTCAGGTACTTTTATCAAATTGTTTTGGTTATAAACTGCTTAATTGCTTTCTTCCTATTACAGGATGCCATGCAGTTCTACGATACTCCAAGGGCACTTATGCAAGAACAAGTAGAGATTCCAGACAGTAACACCAATGCTAACTATGATACACCTCAACAACCTTTACCAGTCTACAAAAAGCCTTGTGGATGCATAATGAAATTGGTCAAGACAGGTAATTTTAATTGTCATGAGTATTTTGTACAACAAGGAGCAAGTAGTCTCGATCTGGTGCTACCATGATTTCATGTTTCTTTGTTCGCAGCCTCATGAAGGTTAGATCATTGCCTTGGTCGATTTCACGGAACATTGCTTTGGCCTGAAAAATTAAAATCAACTTTAGTTTCAAAATAACTATATTTTACCACTAGATGGCGTTTATAGTAGCTAAATGTGATTACTTTATGGTAAATTGCAATTCCCAATAGCATGTTATTCTATGTATATGCGTCAAATTACCTGATCTACAAGCTGGTTGATCAAACCAGCATATTGGGTAGTGGTATGGTTATCTAAAGTTGACTTGATAGGTATTCCATCATTGTTGACCACAATTGTGCCTATCACACCTTTATGTGCCACCAAACGTTTCAATGTTTCTTCCACTTCTGACGACATAGTATTTTCTTTAGTGTGGTCTATAGGGAACTGCTTTTTATTTTGACAATCATTATCAGGGGACAGGTATGAGAGTAGAAAGCTACTGCTGTCTACTCAATAGGGGTGTCATTATTGCAAACTGATCCCGCCCTATTCCAAAAAAAAGTTAGTAGGGTAAGTAGGAGTTTCCAAGTAGTAACATGCAAACTGTCTTCCTTTCTAAAATGGTTCAAAATTGCATTTTAAATTGTTTTAGTAGCAGACAGACCAGATGTCCTTAATTTTGGCTCTTTTTTTCAGAAAATACAGAAAGTAACAACGTTGACCTGCTTTGGGCATATGTGCAACCCAATCCAACTCCAGAAGTAGTTCAACAAGGTTCAGATGCAATGCCAAGAGCCAAATTAACCGGAATTGGCAAAATGCCGGTGGCAGATCTAAGAAATGGATTGCATAGTGGACATCCTCAAGTCACTGGTTTACCACCTACTGGTCCACAAAAGAGTAATCCTGTGTACGCCATGGTCAACAAAGCAATCAAAAAGACCAAATTGCCCAGTCCAATCATCAAGAAATCCAGTCAACCAGCAGCTCATTTGCACAACTATTGCAATGTTTCACCATTATTGGGCGATGTCATCAACAAGACTCCAGAGCTTTTTAATACAGTACAACCAGATCAAGTTTATGCCTCAATCAACAAATCTCAGTTTGCGCCAAAATTAGCTGACAAAACATCAACTTCTCAGGCTAGCCAGCAAGGACAACAGCTGACGACTTTGGCGCCAAAAGTAAACAAAGAAGTTGAAAACACCAAAAATGTAAAATCGAACTTACAAAGTAATTATTTGCCTATGTGTCCTCAAGATTTACCTATCAAACCTTTTGAATATCATCATGGAATGGATCCAGATGATGATCCCATTGATCCAATATCCTTGAGACTACAAGAATTGCAAGATGCGCTGGAAAATGAGGATGATTCAGCCACTTTTGCAGCTTTGATAACTGGTGAATTTAACTTAAGTGATATCGGATCGGAATTGCCTCCACCACCACCTGAATTGCTTGATTTTAATGAAGGCGATGAAAGCTCAGCCAAGTATTTATCTAATGAAAATATTCCTGAAAATTCTACTGAAGAATTGCAAAATGAAGAAGTTGGCTTGAGCAAAACAAAACAATTTGATACTATGCCACGACCTTCATCCAAAGGTCAATTTCCGGTATTAATGCGCCGGTCATCAAGCGTTCCCTGCAAAGTCACCCAAAGTGACCGTGGATCCACAAGTTCAAGTGATTCTGGATTTAGTCCTGGATCACCAAAAGGTGAATTAACTGCATGAATGAAGAGCTTCTTTTTTTCTATCTAAACGTCGTTGCGATCGCCGATTTTGCACTCAATTTCCATTCCCTTTGATATTCTTTCTGTGTCAGCTTTGAAATAAACCAATAAGTATGCAAAACAATGCATAAACAAAAGACCGAATATTATATTTGTTTCTCTTTCAAGTTCAGTATCTGTAATACAGATTATAAGCATTGTCATTTTGTCTTTCATTATTCTTTGTCAAGTTGTTGTCTTTGATGGAATCCATCTTCATAAAGAAGATACGCGAATTCTTGAGCCAAATTCATACCTTGATCAAAATGTTTCAAGAGAAATTCTTCATCTTCTTTTGAAAGCTTCTCTGATGATTCCAAGGGTTTCGGGGTTACTGCTGTACTACTTTCCTTGATGGTCTTTGAAGCTTCTTCTTCTTGGTTTTGCTGATCATGAAATTCCGGATTGATATTCATCAAATATGGATTTTGTTCCATATTGTTGAAGAAGTCCTCAGTTTCTTTCTGAACATCAAAGTTATCATTTTCTAAGTTGAACAGATCCAACTTGGAAATCGGGTTCGAACGTTCCGGATGCTCCGGATGCCATCCATTCCTTTAAAAGAAAGCTTTTTTGAAGTTTGAATTATCGCTTAGCCAAAATTAAGTTCACCTTGATCCTTGGGCATGACCATAGATGGTTTGGATTGAGCCAACATTCAACTGATGCCAAGGAAAACTGCCAAAGAACGGTCGCGGTTCATTTTGACGGACAGCAATGACAAGTACTAGTATAAAAGAGGTCAAAAAAGAAAATCGTTTCATTTTTTGACGATTCTTATTTCAATAACATTATCAAAGCTTAGAAGAATAAAGAATGAAGATGCTTTCAAAATGCTTTCATCTTATATAGATGGCAGCGATGGAGAGACTCTCAGAGAGAGAACCACGACCGCGCGGAGAGAAACGCGGGTTGCGTACCAGCCTCAGACTGTTTTCGAAAAATACCTTCGCTGATTTCCCTTACAAAAGGGTTTCATACAATCTGACCTTGTCTTGTGGTATGCTTAAAAAGGGCCTCTGGAAATAGATTTTGTGGTTTCATTGATATAGGTTGTAAGTACCTAATTAGTCCTTTATTTACGTAGTACTTATGTACGTCAACAGTTTCTGGCCAACAATCAGAGAAGATGGCCGGAATGTACTGTTGTTGTTGTACAAGCCACCTTGATGCGGCAAAATACATAGGCATAACCTACCTTGTATTGCACATCATTGGACTTGTCCTTACGTGCATTTTGTATGGCATCATTGAAGTAGCTATTGGAACTCTAGTTGCCTTAGCACTTGTTGATTGGTGTTTGATCTATGGTTGCTTCAACAATAATGGATGTTTGTTGGTGACATGGTCAGTGGTAACTGGTATTTTGACTGGCCTTCAGGCCATTTTAATTATCTGGGCACTCTCGATAACTTTTCATCTGGCATTATTTTTGGTTGGTATTGCAAATGCTGTGGTTAACATTAGGGCAATATTGACTGTTAGCATGGCAGTAAAGGAAATTGATCAAGAGAAACGTAATGCTGTCACCAGTATTGCAGGTCAAGAAGTTGCAAGTAACACCCAAATCAAGTGTATTGCTTAGGAAATAAAGTGTAATTCTGTCATCGTCCAAATGTCTATCATTTGAACATTTTGTTATCATACATCCAAAATGAAATCCGGAAGGGAAATGTTCAAGAAAAAGTTGTTGAGCAAAAATCAAAGGAAAAATAAACTAAAAATAAAATATTCATTCAAAACGATGAGGCTTCAAACTTTTTATGGTTTTCTTTGATGCCTTTGTAGATTTACTTTGCAAAAAGGATTTCACACAATATGACCTTGTCGTATGGTATGCTCTAAAAAAGGGCCTCTGGAAATAGATTTTGTGGTTTCATTGACAAGGTACCTATTTAGTCCTTTATTTACGTAGTATGTGTGTACGTATGTATGTCAACAGTTTCTGGCCAACAATCAGAAAAGATGGTCAGATTCTACTGTTGTTGTACAAGTCATATAGGTGCAGCAAGAGTCATAAGCATAGTTTGGCTTGTCTTGCATATCCTCTGGCTTATCGTTATGTGTCATTCGTTAACTAAATTGTTTCAATTTGGATTTCATCAAGCGGCTATTGGAATTCTTGCTACCATCGTTCCTGTTGATGTTGGTTTTGTCTATGGTTCCTTCAAGAAAAGTGGATATTGGTTGTTGATATGGACAATTGTAATGGCCATCTTTTCTTTCTTTTACGTCATCTTGACCATAATCTGGATTACTTCGGCGTTGGAAATTCTTGTGGGGGTTGCATCCCTTTTGATCAATATTTGGGCAATATTGACTGTAAGAATGGCAGTAAAGGAAATTGAACAAGAGAAACAAAATGCTGTCATTATTTATGTCAAGTATGTAGCTCAGGAATAAAGTGTGTATGAAAAATAAAGTTGAGTTTTGTTGTTTGGTCGGTTGCATCGGTTGCATCTTCTGTGACGCCACATTATTAGCCCTCATTTTTATCTAGTGGACATAATTGAGTGCGATTTTTGAGTTGGGCGTTTTCACTTTGCTACATACTTCGGCGTTCATCTTCATCTGCGCAAAACTTGAACAGACATTTTCAATGTCAAGCAACATTAGAAGGTCAAACCCGTTTAATGAGCTCCATCAACAACTCAATATTTTTTTCGCGTTCTTTGCCGCTTTGAAAAAACAAAACAAGTATTGATCTGCACTACATTTCATTTTACCATTTTCATGATTTAATGATTTGAAAAACCTTCAATGATGATCATGTGGTTGAGGCATGTACTCAAAAAAATTCAAGCTCTCCGAGTCTCCGTATCCCATGGCAGAGTCTGTTGCACAGTAGAAAAAAACTAGACTTTTTTTACGTATTTAAAAAAAAAAAGTTTGAAACATTTCAAACGATAAGCGCGAGCAAAA
>LT727894.1:25273-40665 GCA_900157175.1 Oithona nana
AAAAAAAAAGTTTGAAACATTTCAAACGATAAGCGCGAGCAAAAGTAAAAAAGTTTGAAAATCTAAGAATTTTGATTAGCTAAGAAAAATCTAAGAATTTTCAAAAGCTAAGAATTTTCAAAATCATGTCAGAAGTGCTAATTTTTCCCACTGTGTATTGGATATGATTCTGCATGGAACAAAGTTCACAAGCTGCGCGTCTGCAATACTGCTGCTGCCCAGTAAAACTAGTTTGACTGGACCAAGCCGACAAACCATGTGAGTCTCCCAAATTCTTCAGAGGGGCAGCAGCTTTACATCTAAGGAAAACGAGCGAGGGAAGCAACAAGTAAGAATATTTAATATGAGCTTATTGAGTTATACAGACTGTTTTTATACCCTTGAGGCTTTTTAAGTGCCACTAAAGTTCTTTGACAGCCTTTTATGCCCCTTTAAAATGGTTACTTCCTAATTGTATGACATTTTCCTAAGACGTCAGTCATCTTGACATGAAAAAAATATTTCAAAGGAGGCACTTAGAAAAATGATGGGGCATTTTTTTTTCTTTTTCGTTACAAAATACCTAAAAATACACACACAAAAATGGCTAAAAACTTTTTATCAATGTATTCTGGGTCTCCAAAGTAAGACTAATAAACTTAAGGAATCTTGGAGGTTCGAGTATGAAATATTTCTGATAGATACATTGAGCGAATTTTGATTGACACGTCGTTTTGACGAAAAATACCCGATATTTCTACCAAAAATACAATCCTTGTGAAGCTACTATTTTAGTGCAAAAAAATCAAACTTTACATAAAATAACTGTAGCTCGCTACGCTTGCTTTTAAAAAGTGGTCACTAAAATACAATATTTTTTTTTGTAAATTCTTATCACATAACATTTTCAATCCCAAAAGGATTTCAAAAAAGAACATTTCAAGAATAAAACGAACCGCTTCGCTCCCTCGGTCCTTCAATGAAGATCATGTGGTTGAGGCATGTACTCAAAAAAAATTCAAGCTCTCCGCATCCCATGGATATGATTCTGCATGGAACAAAGTTCACGAGTTACTTACGCGTCTGCTATGCTACTTCTGCTGCTGCCCTGTAAAACTAGTTTGACTGGACCAAGCCGACAAACCATGTGAGTCTCCCAAATTCTTCAGAGGGGCAGCAGCTTCACATCTAAGGAAAACGATCGAGAGAAGCAACAAGTAAGAATCTTATTGAGTAATACAGACAGTTTTTATACCCTTGAGAAATTTTTTTAAGTGCCACTAAAATATTGACAGCCTTTTAGGCCCTTTTTAAGGTTTCTTCATGATTGTATGACATCAGTCATCTTGACATTAAAAAAGGTTTTCAAAGTAGGCACTTAAGAAAATGAGGGGGCATTTTTTTTCATTACAAAACACACAAAAAACCTTTTTATCAATGCATGTATTCTAGGTGTCCAAGTATTAAAAGTAAGGAATCTCGGAGGTTCGAGAGTATGAAATATTTTTGATATAATTATATAGCGAATTTTGATTGACACATCGTTTTGACGAAAAATGAAAACGTTTTGAAGCTACTAGTATAGCGTAAAAAATTCAAACATTGCTTTTAAAAAGTGGTCATAAAAATATTAGGGTTTTTTTTTGTAAATTCTTATCACATAACAAGTTGCGCACGTGTCGTATATGTGTAGTTTTCAGTCCTCTCTATGTGAATCTGATGTTGTTTAGACATCCTAACTTGTAGTGGATCAATTAACGCCAGTTTTCACACTTGCAGAACATTTGTCCAAAAATGAAGAGACTCAAAGTTGTTTAGCCAGAGAAGAAGAAGAAGACTTCGGATATAGACTAACCTTGTCATCATGCCGTTTACCAATTTCAGTCGGCAGCAATGGCTGACTTGTGTGACTTTTGTGGTCGTCAATTTCTGCAACGCTATGTGCGTTTCAATGCAGGTCAGTAATTAACGCCCCTCATCTTCTAATTAACGCACAGTTTAAAATACTTATAATGATTTCAGGCTCCATTTTATCCACGCGAAGCAGAAAAGAAAGGTTGTGTGCCCTCGGAATACGGTTTGGTTTTTGGCATTTTTGAACTGACGGTATTCTTAGTCAGTCCAATTATCGGAGCAAATATGAATCGCATGGGAATGAAATTCGTACTCAACTTTGGAATCGGAACAGTTGGGGTAACTTCCATTTTCTTTGGACTTTTGGACAAAATCGAGGATGCAAAAACGTTTCTCGCATTATCATTTGCTCTAAGGTAAAAAAATATGCAATTTTTTGAGCGCGAAAATTCAAAGGTATTCAATTTTCCAGAATCATTGAAGCTTGTGGAAATGCTGGATTTTTAACTGGATCGTTTAGTATGATTGCCAAAGAGTTTCCAGATAATGTTGCTACCATGTTTGCTATCTTGGAAACTTTTTTTGGAATAGGCATGATTCTCGGTAAGTTTTCTATCAAACAATTTCTATCAAAGAAAAAACCGGTTTATGATTGTCAATCCAATACTTACTTTTAGGTCCAACGGTTGGTGGAGCTCTATACGAACTTGGTGGTTTCACCCTACCTTTCGTCACATTGGGTGGAGTTTTAGTCTGCGCCACAATATTTTGCTTTTTCATTCTTCCCTCTTCACATGAAGATTCCCGATCCGATAATGAGAAACCCAGTGCTTTGCAAGCCCTCAAAGTTCCCTCAATTGTCATGGCTATGTACAGTGTAGCTTGCTCTGCTTGTAGCTTGGGATTTATTCAGGCGACTTTGGAGCCTCATTTGCGAGAATTCAACTTGACTCCACTGGTCGTTGGTTCAATGTTTGTCATCAGTGGAGGAACTTATGGCTTTTCTGCACCTTTATGGGGACTCATATGTGATAGAAAACCACCCAAATGCGTGACCTCAGTGGGTGCCTTTTGTATCTTGATTGGATTTGCTATCATGGGACCTTTACCATTCTTCCATCTGGAGAAAACTATTCCCATCATCATTGTTGGTCTCGTATTTCACGGTAATCATCCATTCATCCAATATCGATGTCACTAATTGAAATTCATTCATTCTTTCTTCTTCAGGTCTTGGTCTTGGTGCTGAAGTTGTGGCAGGATTCGCTGACGCACATAAATCTGCCATTGCTAGCGGTTTCCCCGATACAATAGATACATATGGACTAGTATCTGGATTGTGGACTTCAACCTTTGCATTAGGTGCTTTTATTGGTCCCACATTAGCTGGTATCCTATTTGACAGCGTTGGCTTTCCTTATGGAACCTTGCTCATTATTATAATTCACATTTTTGTTCTGCTACTTCTTTTGGTCAACTATGTGTTTTGCAAAAAACCTTCATTACCTGAAGTGGTGGTTATTGAAGAAGATGAACCAATGCTGCCACCATCAAGGCGAGATTATGGGTCTGTTGAGGACCAACAACCTGGACCTTCAAGTAGGACTCGCATTGCAAGAACTCGTAAATATTCAGAGGCTGTTTCAGGCAGTGTGGCTAAATCCATAAGTATGGTGTATCCTCAATTCATAGCAACATCTTATGTGTAAGTATAGGAAGTAAAATAACAGAAGAGAAAATAAGTGTGATTCATCAATTACTTGATTACAGGAATCCACCTCCAAGTTTCAGCCAAGGTGCAATGGGAGGTTCAATCATAGACAGAATTGGAGTAGATACAGATTCTCTACTGACAGAAGAAGATTGACACATGACAAAAACAAACCTTTAACTGTAGTACTATACTCGCATCATCAACAACAACAAATGAATAGACTTATTTTTCTTACTTTTTAAAGACAGCTTGCCATACAATGAACAATAAATGTGTATATTTTTGTGTACCTTTCTATTTTATAGAACTATTCATTTCTTTGCAAATAGGTAAATGATACACATAAGAACATCGAAATCAGCTCCCATATTATGTAATTTGAGACTTGAGACTCTCTATTTGTACCTTTTGAAATCCAGCTGACAATAGGATTATCATAATATATCTCATTTCCTATCAGATATCATACTTGAAGGAGTTAAACTTAGTGCAGAAACTGGAGAAATCTGGTAACGCTGGAGTGAATGGCCAAACAATAGTTCACCATCCCATAACCTGCATGTATAGCAGACAGGACGAAAACAACAAAACAAAATGTAAACAAAAAGACATGCAAAGCATTTTATCAACTAAATTCTTGCCATTCCTTGCCATCAGATATGACAGACAGTCAAAATATCCAGGTAACATTCTATTTTTCTCAAGCAATATTCCTGTTATCATTTTATCGTTGATATGTTCCAGGTTCTAAACTTTTGCTGCCACTTATGTGGTGCCTCATATGCTACAAGAACCTGCTACTGGTCTCATTTCCAAAAGTGTTCTCAATCCAATAGTCTACCTACAAAATGTCAAATATGTTCCAAAGAATTTGACAATGACACCCCTTCTGTATTCTATTACCATATGAGAAGGAAACACCACAACATCATCAAACATTCTTGGTTTGCTTGCTCACTTTGTGGAAAATTGTTTCCTACAGAAGAAGTATTAAATACCCACACCAAAACCCATTTCAAAGCCAAAAAGAAAAAGGAAGATTCATGGTTATGTGAGTTTTGTTCCCATGCAGAAAGTAGTGAAGAGGCCATCATTGCTCATACACAAGATGTTCATCTAGACAAAATCCAGGATTCTTGGTACAAATGCTACATTTGTTCCATGTTCTATCCAAAGTTGAAACAAATGAAGTATCATTTATCTCAATGTGGCAAAAGGGCTCATTTTCAAAGGGAGCTTTGCTTTATATGTCAATATAGACCCCAAGAAATCCTGGTAGATCACATGAGAGATGTGCATCCTGAGGTTATCAAACCATTTTGGTTCAAGTGCAATGTATGCTCTAAAATGTATCCAACCAAAGGATCTTTGTTTATACATCAAGATGAACATGCACTTGAACAATTACCATGTCCTCAATCGATTTGTAACATTTGTGACATTACATTTACTTCTAATGCTAGATTGTATGGTCATATGAAGAAAAAACATTTTTGTATTGTCAGAAAATTGTGGCATCAATGTGATAATTGTCAGGAATACTTTCCTTTAAAATCAAACTTTAAGCAACACCAGAAGAAATGTAAATTAGTCATTGATTTGGAAGAATCTGAGGAAGAGGAATCGCATCCATTTCAAGTGACAATAGAACAAGTTCAAAATACTTCAAAAATTCATCAAAATAATGCTAATGATCCTTCAAATAAGAACCAAGAATTTACCTTGTTAAATACAAGAGGCTGTGATGAAGATTTAGATTCTATAGACAAAGAATTACACTGGTTATCTAATTGCACATCTTGAAATACAAAAACTGAAGTTTTCCCATTGAGTTATCCCCTATTTTTCATGTATACTTGAAGGAAGAAGAATGAAATTGAAAATTCTGAAATTCTTACTTTCGTTTCGTCAACTTTTGGCTGTTTTACAAATCTCGAAATGAATCAAGGCCTAAGGCCGCCGCCTCAATTCAAATGAAAAACTGCTTCTTCAAGGTCGTCTCAAAAGTCACTTTTTAGGCTGAGCGGGCTGAGTTCAACCTTAGTAAGGCGAGTCTATAAAATTAGGGCAATTTTAAGTCATTCGTTTTGAGCTTTTTATGAATAATAACACTTAAATAGAATAAGAAAAACTAAAAAACCTTGAAAACAAGTAAAGTTTTATAGATTAAGTGAATATTTTGAAAAATATTTAATTTTTGAAGTTTATGTTAGAATTTTAGCTAAACTTGACATATTTTTGGCCGATTTTTCATTCGCCCTTTGATGGAACCTATTACACAATTTAAGGCAAAAAGTTCTTCAAAAGTTTTAAAATTTTTCTAAAATCTAGATAAATTCCGTTGCATTTTAAAATCAAAAGATTTTGAAAAAAATATTTCATTGATTTGAATACAGAAAAATTGTTTTAAAAATCGTAAAGAAATACAGAATAATTTCTTATCTTTTGGGCTCGAGCTCAATTGACCTGTCAGTACACTAAACATGCTCCAGTAAAAAAAGTTTAATTTCATGAATGAAATTGAAATTGTCAAAAATCATGTGAAAATGTCGGTAGGTTCAATCTTCTCTAAGTTGACAGCGGTGGTGGCCTCACCGGCTGTGCAAAATCACCATAAAATGGTCATAGACAGGAAAACCATTGAAAAGACATGGAAATACATGGACAAGGTAAGCGAACAAAAGCTTCCGTCAAATGGCAACATTTTTCATTTAAATCAAGGTAATTTGACGACTTTTTGAAACTGAATTTTTCACATGATTTTTTCTCGTCAAATTACAATGTTTTCAAAGTACATGGATTTAGGGTAATTTGACGACTTTTTGAAACTGGATTTTTCACATGAATTTTCACGTCAAATTACAATGTTTTCAAAGTGAATCAATATGATTTGACGAATTTTCCATACTTTTCCATGGAATTTTTTTTGACGTTAAAAAAATTGAGTTTTTGATGATTTTTTTTTACAATATTTAGGTTGTGAAATTGTGTCAACATCCCAAAATGAATTTGAAAAATTCACCTCCGTTCATCCTAGACATTTTACCTGACACTTACCAACATTTAAGACTCATCTATTCCAAATATGAAAGCGACATGATTAGTTTAAACAATAACGAATATTTCAAGATTTTTATGGAAAATCTCCAAAAGAAATGCAAGCAAGCTATTAAACTATTCAAAGATGGAAAAGAGAAAATGTTTGATGAGAATTCGCCACACCGAAGAAACTTGACCAAATTAAGTTTAGTCTTCAGTCACATGCTAAGTGAATTGAAAGCCATATTTCCTAGTGGGAATTTCTCCGGAGACAATTTTCGGATTACCAAAAGTGATGCAGCCGATTTCTGGAAAGCCTCCTTTAACGACAAGTAAGTTTTCATTACAAAATCATGTTTAAACTAATTTTTCGTCAAATGACAACATTCATAAACTAGACAGTGCAAAACCACGTCCAATTCACGATTTTTTTTCCCGGAAATGCATGAATTTTCTGCTCATAATGTGTTTGTTGAAAATGAGTGGATTTTCAGTTCCAGGAAACAGATTTTTGTACTATTTACAAATGTATTTGATTACTCATGGAGATTACTAATCTAAACATTTCCTTTCACAGAACAACAGTACCTTGGAAAATATTTCGAGCAACTCTAAGTGAAGTTCATCCAATCGGCACTGGTTTAGAAGCAATGGCATTGAAATCCACTATTGACCTCACTTGCAATGACTACATTTCCAACTTTGAGTTTGATGTATTTACCAGGTAATTATAAATGGTGTTTTACGCCTTAGAAAATTGAAATCTGATATTTTTTTGGTTTTCAGGTTGTTTCAACCATGGTCCAGCCTCTTACGAAATTGGCAGATTTTAGCTGTAACGCATCCTGGTTATGTAGCATTTCTAACTTATGACGAAGTCAAAGCGAGATTACAAAGACACATTACCAAACCTGGAAGGTAAGATTCAATCTGAAAAAAAAAATTGGTCTATTGGAATGACGTCACTCTGAGTCTGAGAAGTCAAATGTCAAACCTATCAAATCAATGTCACCTGTCAAGAATTTTGAAATCTAATCTTGTCTCGAAAATCAAAATTAAAGCTTTTTTAAAAACAAAAATCTTGCCAAAAAAACCTGTAAAAATTCGTGAATTTTTTTTTCAGTTATGTCTTTCGACTTAGTTGCACCCGATTGGGTCAATGGGCAATAGGTTACGTAACGACAGACGGCAGTATCTTACAAACCATTCCACAAAACAAGTCACTTTGTCAGGCACTTTTAGACGGATCCAGAGAAGGATTTTACTTATATCCGGATGGACGTACCGTCAATCCAGACTTAAGTTGGGCTGTTCAAGCAACACCTGAAGATCACATCAAAGTGACGCAAGAACAATATGAACTCTATTGTGAGATGGGATCCACCTTTCAGTTGTGCAAGATTTGCGCGGAAAATAGTAAAGACATCCGGATTGAACCCTGTGGGCATCTATTATGCACTCCTTGTCTTACATCCTGGCAGGTATGTTGAATTTGAATTTTTGGCGCCAAAAATACCTCACAGTTTAATTATATTTCAATAGCGATATTCAGCTGTTTGTTTACATTTAATGACACATGTCAGCTGAGTGTTGACATTTGCAAAAAACTTTTTAGTTTTTATGATTTTTTCCGTCAAATTGAAGTTATTAGCAACCAAATAGTACTTAACCGTTGGATTTCCACGAATTTTTATGATTTTGTACAATTTTAGGATTCTGATGGAGGTGGAGGTTGTCCATTCTGTCGTGCCGAAATCAAAGGTACGGAATCCATAGTCGTCGATCCATTCAGTCCGGCCGGTCAAGCAGCTGCAGCAGCTGCCGCCGCAGCAGCAGCAGCTGAAGAAAATTTAATTGATTGTGATATGGAGGAGTCTGGAGATGCCAATGCCGCCGCCGCCGAGGTACCCCTAGTCACCTAGTCTCTTTGCTTCTTGCATGATGTCATTATTTTGTTTATTTGTCTAGGACACTAACATGATATGAAAGCCAAATAATCATAATAAACGTTTAGCTTTTGAGTTTTTTTGATATTTTTTAAAGTTTTTTCTTTGTGTTCTTTTCAAGGCCTAAAAATGCGACTTGAGGTCTTTATAAATGTGCTTGGTGAGTCACATCAATGTGTGAAAATCGCCAAAAAATGGCCCTTTTGAATTTTTCCACCGAAAATGCACTTGCCGATTTTTGGCGTAAAAATTCAAATATTTGCCAGAAATTAATCAAAAAAAATTTGAGCGATTTTCAAACAATTTGCATGATGACGCTTTTCTTCCAATTCTTCATTCAGCCTTCATTGCATTGATCTTGGAATTTCTATTTAGGCTGCAAATCGACTAATTTTTAGTCTACGACCGCCTCCACTTCCACCAAAACCGAAAGCAAGGTAAAAACGTCATATGTCAAAAAGTTGACAGATTTTTTGCTATATGACGCACGGAGTTTGACGATTTTTTCACTCTTTTTTATCTGTACTTAGAAGATTAACTTTTGCTTACGTATTTTCAGGCCCTTGGGCTTTAAACCATATGAAATTGGACCTCCGGTCCCTGACAAAAGAAAACCTCTTAAGAAAATTGGTAAAGGAAAAAAATCCCAATTTTCACCACAAAACATTACAAAAAATCAAATTAATTTCAGATGACCAAATAGCATCAGATGAATCGACTTCACAAGTCATTGAAGGTGCATCAGTAGCATCATCTTTAGAACCTTACTACGAAAACGGGCTGCACATCGATACATCTGGATCTGGGTCTTGCAAACCTGTTTTAGAAGCTTTGTTTAATCCAGATCCTGCCAATTTGATCATTCTCAATACGCCTCCATCCCCTAGTAGCCAGAAAATACCTCAATTGCCTTCTTCTTCGAATTTGAATTGTGATTTGTTGACTATTCCACAAAGAAAAACTCCAATCAGTGATCCGGTCAGTCCCAATCCTCCTTGGCACATCGAGTTGGATCGAAGACATAGTGATTCAGCTGCTAGTCATAGTTTTTTGGACAATACTACTGAAGTATCATCACCTGAAAATACTATGGAAATGCAGCAGCATACCTACCAGAATACAAACTTGAAAAATGTGGGAGCAAAACCTAAGGTTACCAGTCATGATCAATTGCTACATTTGAAAAATACCAGACAGTAAGTTGAGAGGTTGCGTGATACTGTAATGAATTATTCCGAAGTCACAACGTTGAATTTTCATACTAAAGTTGAGAGGTTGCGTTATAATGTAGTGAATTATTCCGAAGTCACAACTCTGAATTTTCATACTAAAGTTTAGAGGTTGCGTGATAATGTAGTGAATTATTCCGAAGTCACAACTTTGAATTTTTAGGGAAACGTTGAGAGGTTGCGTGATAATGCAGTGAATTATTCCGAAATCACAAAAAGTTTCTTTTTTACAGATCTGAAGTGGCCAATAACACCAACAGTTCTGTATCCTACGAAAATCTAAACATGGACTACATTTCTCAGTTATGTAATGAGGGATACTCACAAAGTCGAGTAATTCGAGCCTTGGGCATCACAAGAAATGATTTGACCATGGCTAGAGACATCTTGCAAGAATTTAGCCAAACATAAGACAACATACAAAAAGAGATTTTATTACTACGCTTCTTGTTTCCAAACCATCGCATCAATGCAATGCATGATTTTTAAAGACTGTTATACCAAATAAAATTCAAACATTTATCGAATATCTGACAGAAAATTAACGTCGTTTTACTTAACGAGTATTGGAAGTTTATTATGAACAATCTGTTAAAGTATCAGGGACAAGAGCAACAATTGCAGCCCCTCTTAGTACATTTTGTAACTGTCGGTTTAATTGAATCCATTGGCATTCTTCGATAGTTTCGCATTCCAGTTGAAAAAATAGATTGTCAGTAGTGCTTATGTAGAAAAGTGTCTCTCCGTTTGATACCAGTTGATGCCCAACAAAGTAAGCGTTACTATCTAGAAAATCCAATTCAGGTCCTGGTATCCATTTCGGTATCTCCAATGAACGATCAAGAAATTCTACAGTTTTTGAGCCCTCAAAACCCCCAGCAACTATAGCATACACGGTGGTGTTAAATACGAAAGATGAACACGCATGCCACCATCTTGCTTCATCCATATCAGGTCCTGGTATCCAAGTCTCATTGTTGATTGAAAAATACCAAGTGTCTTTTACAATTGTATTATTTGTTTTGCCCCCAGTCAGAAGAAAAGTGTCATCATCCAGTTGTAACATGCAATGATCAGAAACGCTATATAGAAGATGTGGACCAGACCGACGTTCTGTCAAGGATATGTATTCAGAGGTATTAATGGTATATGGGACTGAAATCGTTAAAAACGTTAAAAAAGTTATTTCCAATGCCAACAGTGTACTTCTTAATCTTACCCAAAGGATTGTAACCTCCAGATATGAACAAGGTATTCTCCAAAACAAAAGAAGAAGACCCAATTGCAGCCTGACTGATGTTTGTTGAAGAAATTTCTGATTTATCTGGCCTAATATGTTGACATTGGTTGGTAACATTATCATGTGTTGGCTCGGGATTTCCTCCACAAATAAGCACACCACCATCAACAAATCCTGCTACTGCACCTCGAATAGGAATGGCAAGTTGGTGCCAAGGTTCGCATTTAGTAGAATTGTCACTCAAGTCAATGATTTCAACAGTGGAGACAAGAATTTCCCCGCTTTCTCCTATCGTACCAGCGCCAACAAACACTTTTGCTGTAAAATGACTAAGTATCTAATATCCATCCAAGAAAAAAAAAATATGACTTACTGAATGGTTGCAATGGTTTTGATGCTTCATCAGTATTTACAAAAAATATTGTAAGTGATATGGTTATCGCTATCAATACAAGGAAGGTAATTGCAATCATAATCTTGTGTCTTGCCAATTGGAAGCAATTACTTTGACTTTGCTGTGTGACTTTTGTGAGGTCAACTGGAGCATACGTTATTGGCTGCAGAAAGTCAGTATTGAATGTTTTGGCCTTTTTGTGGAGCATACGTTATTGGCTGCAGAAAGTCAGTATTGAATGTTTTGGCCTTTTTGTGGCCCTCCAGCGACTCTGTCATGTCAATTGCATCTTCTGAAAATTAGGAAATATGTAAAATTGATTAAAAATTGTCCGAAAAGAAATTATTTACGAAGGGCAATGATTGTATCTGTCCAAGTAGCTCGTTTAGCTTGGTCTTCATCTAATCCAGACATGAGACAATCTCTCAATGTTTTTGGGACGCTCAGAGGAATGATTGGATTTGTTCTTTCCATGAGTGAATCTAGATTACCAATTTTTTGAACAAATTCTCCACTAAGCACTTCATAAGCTAGCATACAAAAACTGAAGTAGTCTGTAGCTTTGTTGTTTCCTTGCTTTACAGCTGCTTTGTCCATGTAAGTGAAGGTGCCTTTGCCATAAGTAAGTGATCTTTCAAAGGAGTCAATCCTCTAAAAAAGAAATGAAATTCATTGCAAATGTTACATTCCTTTTCAAACTCACTCTTGACTCTCCAAAATCTGCAATTTTGATGATGCAAGAAGAAGTTTTGTCTTGGAAAACCAGAACATTGTCTGGTTTTAGGTCCCTGTGTATGATGTCTTGTGAATGAATGAATCTCATAGCCAAGGATATATGAAGCAAAACATGGTATTGCAATTGAACATCTTTCCGAAATGACTCATTTTCAATACAATCTCTCAAAGATCCTTTGGCTAATTCCATGACAAGTGCCAGGCAACGTTGATGAATAATGAACCCATAAACTCGGACTGTGTTGGTATGGTTCAAGTCTTTCATAAGACTGAATTCTTGCATGATGTCGAACTTGTCCTCATAGTTCAATCTGTCATAAATGATGCCATAATCTTTGATGGCAACATTCAAAGACCCATACTTGCCTGCATAGACCCTTCCATAACCGCCAGTAGCAATCAGACTGCCAACCTGAACTGACTCCTGATCCAACCTTCAAAAGATATGATTAGGCGCCTGAGATGAAGGAAAAATAACCAGAAAATTGTTACCAATGCTTGTTCAAAACTTCATCTGGATTGCTTGTCATTTTGCCTCTTTGCGGTAAGTCACTAATTAACTTTTTATCTCAACTTTGTCAATCTCAGACTTGTTCTTTGTCGGCAAATTGACCTTTTCACAACTTTACATCATCTATCAGCCTGTACCGGGTGTCCCAACAAGTTTTATAAGGAGATATCTCGATCTCCCCTCAATTTGACGAAGTTTTTTCTTTACAAAAAATCAAAAATCTAATCTTGCAACTTTGAGATTTTGAACTTGTTGGGACACCTGAACCTGATACATATACAATTTCGAACATGAAGAATCCAAAAATAAATAATTTATTCGATTTATTCAAAGTCATTATCATCAGAATCTGACACATGAATCACTTCTTTCTTCCGTTTTTTCACACTTTTCACACCACTTTTAGATGCATTTTCCGGAATGTCCAAATTCAAAGGTGACCTTAAGTTACGATTTCCAGGCAAAATATAACTGATTGTATTATATGGTGTAAAATGAAAATCTTCTCTGAAGTAACCTTCAATGAGTAATTTGGCCACGATGATTTCCATTTGAGTTCTGCTGAAATCTCCCACGGATTTTTTACTCAATTTTGATGGACCTTTTCCCATCAAAGCATCGAGCAGCTTTAATGCAGTCATTTTACTATCTTGAGACTGGGCCTGAATGAGGATTTGGAAAGCTGAATCAGCAACTGCTGAGACATCACTTTGCAGTTGTGATCCGCAAGAAGATCCGGATTTTATACAAATGTCACACATCTCGGAACACTGCGTGGAATCCCATTCTTCGCCAAAATGCTGGGCAATCAATTTTCGGCGGCAGCTGAAATAAGGAAGAAAAGATTTTAAATGGATTTTTGAAATTCAGAGAATAATTTGTCTTTTCCCGCCTTTTTCTGCGAGAGGTTGCGTTTTTTGGTTTCTATTTTAGTAGCGAAACAAACGCTAACATAGCTTGACCATCATCAGTTTGGTTGAAAAATTGAACCTGATAAGATGTCTAAGACCGATAGGACCTGCTTGATTTGCAAGAAAGAATTTCCTTTCAAAAGCTACTTGAAAAGACATCTTCTGAATCATAGTGAAGATAAACCATTCAATTGTGACCATTGTGGACAAAAATTCTCTCGAAAAGATACCCTGACAAGGCATATTAGAATTCACACGGGCGAAAAACCATTTAAATGTGAATACTGTGGTAAAAAATTTACTCAAAAGACGAGTTTAAGAAACCATTGGGCAACATCTTGTGATTCACACAAAAGAAAAACCGTGGTCGACGAGCAAGCGAAGCGAGCGAGGAGACCACTCCCTACTTTGGTAGAAATCACCCCCCCTGCTACAATTTGAAAAGACATCTTGCAATTCACACTTCTTAAAAAAAAACAATTGATGAAACATTGAAACTTTTTCACATTTCCATGATCACTGTGTCGAGTAAATCGAATTTTTTTACAAAAATGAAATAAAGAATAGATTTTTGTACACACCTTGACCTATTCAATCCATAAGCAACGATACCATAGTACCATACAATTTTTCCAAACCAGTTAGTTTGCTCAGCCTAAAATTTTTTGAAATTCTTTCCTGCGTTTTTCTGCGAGAGGTTGCGTTTTTCTGCGAGAGGTTGCGTTCACGGTTTCTATTTTAGTAGCGAGACAAACGCAAACATAGCTTAACCAATAACCAATGACTCATCAGTTTGGTTGAAAAATTGAACCCGATAAGATGTCGAAAATATCTGAGGTCGATGGGACCTGCTTGATTTGCGATAAAGAATTTTCTACTAGAAGCAGTTTGAAAACACATCTTTTAGTGTCCAAGAGTTATTATTGATTGAAAGGTACCAAGTGCTTCTTGACCATGTATAATTGGTGAAAGTGCCCCCAGTCAAAAGCACAGTGTCATCATCTAGATGTATCATACAATGATCAGCTACTTTATATGGGAAGTTTGGACCTGACCGACGTTTTTCCAAGGATATAAATTCAGAGGTATCAAAAGAATCTGCTACTGTAACATAAAAGAAAAGTTGATGTTTTCTTCAAATACATCATTGAATATCCTTCTTACTCAAAGGATTGTAACCGCCGGAGATAAACAATGTGTTGTCCAAAACAATAGAAGAAGAGGCAATAGATTTTTGGCTCATATTTGTTGAAATAATAACCGCTTCATTCGGCATAATATGTTGACATTGATTGGTAACAAAGCTGTCATTGCCTTTGCTTCCTCCACAAATTAGCACACCACCATCAATGAATCCTGCTACAGCACCTCTAACAGGAAAGGCAAGTTTCAGCCATGGTTCGCATTCAGTAGAATTGTCGGCTAAGTCAATGATTTCAATAGAAGGGGCAAGAACTTCCCCGTATCCCAACCAGCCAGTAGCAACCAATAGTTTTGCTGTAAAATATATCCAAGTAAAATATACATTTAGTGAAAATTGTAATGACTTACTGAAAGGCTTTTCTGGTATTGACGAATTATCAGTATTTACAAAATGTATTGCAATTGGTATGGTTATGCCTATCAAAACAAGGATGGAAACTGTAATTGTAATGAGAACCTTGTGTTTTTCATTTCGAAAGCAACTGCTTTGACTTTGCTTTGTGACTTTTGTGAGGTCAATTGGAGCATACGTTATTGGCTGCAGAAAGTCAGTATTGAATGTTTTGGCCTTTTTGTGACCCTCCAGCGACTCTGTCATGTCAATTGCATCTTCTGAAAATTAGGAAATATGTAAAAT
>LT727894.1:41859-52934 GCA_900157175.1 Oithona nana
CTTGATTTGCGAGAAAGAATTTCCTAGTAAAAGCAAGTTGAAAAGACATCTTCTTTTTCATAGTGGCGATAAACCATTCAACTGTGAATATTGTGGTCAAAGATTCTCTCAAAAGAGTAATATGACAACACACATCAAAATTCACAAGGGAGAAAAATTATTCAAATGTGAATGCTGCGATCAAAGATTCATTCTAAAAGCCAACTTAGACAGCCATTTGAAAACTCATACAAACGAAAAGGCATTCCGTTGTGATTATTGTGACAAAAGGTTCGCCCACAAGCACCATATGACAAACCACCTTATGATTCACACCGGAGAAAAGCCATTTAAGTGTGAATTCTGCGATAAGAGATTCTCCCGTAAGCAAAAATTGAAAGAACATATAATGATTCACACCGGAGAAAAACCATTCAACTGTGAATTCTGTGATAAAAAATTCACGTGGAGAGTTAGTTTGACAATCCACCAAAGAATTCACACAAAAGAGAAACCATACCATTGCAACTTTTGCGACAAAAAGTTTTCGGATAATAGTACAATGCAAAAACATGTGAGAACTCATACAAAAGAAAAGCCGTTCAAATGTGATTGTTGTGACATACAATTTTCTACATCAAGCACTTTGAAGAACCATATCAAAATTCACACCAAAACTATTGATGAAACATAATTGATACTTGATACTTCATTTAAATGATCCCTACTGTGTCTAGTTCATCGAATTTTTGAATTTTCGTAACAAAACTGAAATAAACAATTGATTTTTGAAATTTTTCTTATGCAGAAATTAATTAAGAGAATAATTAGCATTTTTCCGCGTATATCTGCGAGAGGTTGCGTTCACGATTTCTATTTTAGTAGCGAGACAAACGCAAACACAGCTTGGCCAATGACCATCATCAGTTTGGTTGCAAAATTGAACCTGATAAGATGTCTAAAATATCTGAAGCCGATAGGACCTGCTTGATTTGCGATAAAGAATTTTCTACTAAAGGCAGTTTGAAAACACATCTTTTGATTCATAGTGACGATAAAGCATTTGATTGTGAATACTGTGGACAAAAATTCTATCGAAAAGGTAATCTGACGACACATCTTATGATTCACACGGGAGAAAAACCATTCAAATGTGAATACTGCGATCGAAGATTTGCTGTGAAAACCAATTTGACAAGCCATTTGAATACTCACACTGGCGAAAAACCATTTCGTTGTGAACATTGTAGTCAAAGATTCTCTCAACATGCTACTCTGACATATCATATTACAACTCACACGGGTGAAAAACCATTCAAATGTGAATGCTGCGATCAAAGATTCGTTCGAAAAGACTATTTAAAACGCCATTTTGTATCAGTTCATACAAATGAAAAGTCATTCCGTTGTGATCATTGCGAAAAAAGATTCTCCATTAAGAGCGGTTTGACGAAACACCTTGTGACTCACAGTGAAGACAAGCCATTCAAATGTGAATTCTGCGATAGAAGATTCGCACGGGAAGACACTTTTAAAAGACATGTAAATATTCACACACATGAAAAACTTTTCTCCTGCAACTTTTGTGACAAAACATTCGTTGCATCGAGTTCATTATCAAAACACAAGAGAACTCATACAAAAGATAAACCTTTCAAATGTAACTTTTGTGACAAACGATTTACCCAAGGAAGCAATTTGAAGACGCACACCAAAACTCACATCGGAGAAAAACCCGAGAAACGTTTCAAATGTGAATGTTGCGATTACAGATTTACTCACAAAAGCCATTTGAAAGTCCATACAAGGACTCACACAGGAGAAAAGCCTTTTAAATGTGAATTGTGTGATCATAGATTCATTCGCAAGAGCAGTTAGAGAATTCATCAAATGGTTCATACAGGAGAAAAGTCTTTCCATTGTGAATACTGTGAAAAAAAATTCGCTCTGAAACAAAATTTGAAAAGACATCTTAAAGTTCACACTTAAACTATTGATTGTACATAGTTGACATGGAATGCCAAAAAGGAATCCAATAAAGAATTTTAAAAAATACCTTGAGCTATTCAATCCATAAGCAACGATACCATACAATTTTTCCAAGCCAGTTTGCTCAGTAAAGACCATAGTACTCAATCGAAAAATGTCCATAAACTTGTAAAGCAAAATACACTTGGCTTGCAATCCATCACGTCCCGCTCTTCCAGATTCTTGATAAAAATTCTCCATAGATTTTGACATGCAATGATGCAAAACAAATCTGACATCTGGTTTATCAATTCCCATTCCGAATGCAATAGTTGCAATTACAGCCTGGTAAGCACCACTTAACCACTTTTTATGAATACTGCTTCGGTAGTCAGCCTCCAGATTAGCATGATAAGCCCCAACCCTAAGTCCCCGACCTCGGAGGTCACGTGTCAACGTTTCCACATCTTTGATACTCAAAGTATAAATGATTCCAGATTGACCTGCAAATTCATTTTTGAGCAACTTTTCCAATAAATCCAAACATCCTTCATGGTTATCAGGTTTGGCTCGGACTTCATATAGCAAATTAGGTCGGTTGAGTGGGGACTTGATCACCATTGCTTTTTGGATTGCCAGGATTTTTTTGACATCTTCAGTCACGTGACTTGTACATGTTGCGGTTAAGCCTAAGATTGGAGTTTTGGGGCAAAGATTTCTGACCACACCTAAAAACTTCAAAAAGATTCAAAATTAATTAGAATTCACTAAGTAATGAATTCATGCTTACTTTATAGTCAGGTCTAAAATCATGTCCCCAAACAGAGCAACAATGCACTTCATCAATAGCTAACCTATTGAAAAGACCTAAAGAGTAACTCTTTTGTAGTTTTGCCATAAATCTTTTGCTCTTTGAAAGCTTCTCAGGGGTCACATAAAGTAACTTCATTTCTCCTTTTGCATTCACCATATCCTGTAAAATAGATACACATCTTATCTTTTGATTTCTATTCAATGAAATTGAAATTACGTTGAGTATTTTGGTCACTTCTTTCTTATCTGTACTTGCACATAACATTTCCGCGGGAATCCTGAGCTTTTTGAGTGCCATCACTTGATCTTCCATTAGTGAAACTAAAGGCGAAACAACAAGTGTAAAACCATTACCAGAAGCCAAAGCGGGTAATTGGTAACATAAACTTTTGCCTCCTCCGGTAGGCATGATTACCAAGACATCAGTTCCATTTAATGTGGCGTTGATAGCTGACAATTGTAAGGGTCTGGAAAAATGAGGGAAAAAATTGGTCAAAAGTCAGCTGATGTTGGGCGAGATTTGGTCAAAACACAGCTGTTGATTCAAAATGTAAACAAAAAAGTTACTCAATTAAAATTACCTGAATTTTGATAGTTGAAATCGATCTTTTAACACTTTTTGAACATTTGCTGACCATGGAAAATCCACTGCAGATTCCCAATTTTGACTGTTTGCTAAAAGTTCGGCTTCTTGTATATTCTGTTGCTCCAAAAGCGATTGTTTACTTGCCAACAATTCATTTTTACGTTCTTTTAATTCGACAATTTGCCTGTCAATGCTTTTAACCTCCTTGTCAATTTGACGAATTTCTTCTTGAAAATTCATATTTTGGTCTTTTTGAATTTTTGCCGACGAGTGTGTTATCTCAGAATAGATCAAGTTATTTTTCGACTTATCTATTTTCGATAACGCGCTATTTATTTACAAATTCTTTACGCGCGTTATTTCTCAAAACAGAATTCAAATTGCAATGTATCTTTTTTAAGGTAGCGATTTTTCTCAAAATGACGAATCTATTTTCAAGACATTACCGTACTACAAGCTTTAAGGCAAACAAAATGTTTAATTTTTTACTTTTGATAATTCATTTTTTCAAAAAATCAATAAAGAGACAAAGAAAATTTATTGCCAAAACTATTTAGATTTAATTTCACTGAATGTCAATGAAATATAAGAAAAAATATTGGGATTTCTGATTTGTGGGCCACAAACCGACTTAGATTCGAAACAGTTCAAGAAACAGCAGTCGTGGTCAGAAAAGACATTTGCTTGAAAAACAACCTTTCAATCAATGTTAACCCTTTCTTAATTCTTCAACAGAAGATTGATTGGATTGTATTCAATGTAAATCGCATATATCACATCACTAATACTGCCTACAATACATGTCATAATAGTGCAAAATAGTATTACCAATCAAAGTTAAAAACAGAAGGTAAGTTTTGGGAAGATCAATTTTTAATTTCGTTTACATGATGTCATTGCTCATTGATGATGTCAGAATTTTCGAGGTGATTGATTCATCACTTAGATTTTTTATTCTTTGCAGAAGTGAATATATTCAAGTGGATCTTGAAAGAAAGGATTTTAAAAACAATGTTGCAAGGTAAGAAAGAGAGCCCAGCCCAGATTTTTTAACCCACTTTTTACTCAATGTTTATCAAAATCAATGTTTGCTAAAAACAAGAAATTCTGCCTTCACAGTCTTTAAAAATTATCCTATATTTGCTCATTTGAAGATTGATTTCATTTTAACTTATCCAAAAATGGTTAGGTGGCGTTTGAAAACGGTTTTCCTATTTTTAACCATCTTGTGTGACTTGCTTTATTAGGTAACTTTTTATTCAGAGCTCCATTTGTTTAAATGAGGCTTAATGAGACGTTTTCAAGTGATTTTCAAACGTAATGAATATTTATATAGAGATGAAGTGATGCATAAATCTGCTTCTTCATTAATTGTAAGCTCAACTAGGCTTTCTATTCAGGATATCCATCCAGTAGCATACCATTTTTGTTTTCATTGAGGGGATGAGAGAGGCTATCCTCGCTCCCATTATCACACACAATAGCAACTTTATTTGCCTTATGAGATTGACTATTAACAATAGCCAAGCAAGCACATAGCAAACGTACCAAACACCATACATGCTGTCCTAGACATATTCAATCAATGGAAAAGAAAAGATAAAAAGCATATTTACTGTATTTCCTTCTTTACTATTGCTATCTTCATATGTTGAACCAATATCGAACCTATGTATTACCTTCTATGTTGGAAAGGTGAGTGAATGATAGGATAATGTATTGTCATGATCTTTAGTACAGTGTAGCATAGTAGTAATCTTATTTGAGGTTAAGATCGATGATGGGAGGAAGCACTGCTATAAGAAGGGGCTCTAGAGTCTAGAACTAGAGGAGAAAGGTCTGCTACTGCTTCTAGAAGCAGCAACTCTTAATGGCTTGAATGACAGGAGTAATGAAAGTGGAACACCATCTAGCGTTTGCTCCTCTCTATGCCCCTTTTAGTAGGCCTCCTTCATTCATTCTTTGCTATATAATGACTCATAGAGTAGTGGATACATAAACATACAAATTACCAAAAAGCAAAAAAGTATCATTTTTAGAATGACAAAGAAAATGTTGATGTGGCAGTATCCTATACATTTTTAATGGTTTTGACACTAAAAGTAAAGTTTTGCAAGTGACTCCTCCTTTGCTAGGTCATTTCATGTTAAAAAGCCATAAAAAGTCTCCCTAGAGACGAATTGAGTAGTGCCCAAGGGGGAAGAAAGAAAAGATTTTTCGTTAAACTATCCTGCTACATTTACTGTTTAGGATCCTAAACAAAAGTACTTTTTACATAAGAACAAAAAAGATTGAAAATCAATTAGAACCAAATCTTCTTTGATAGGATTTCCTCTAAGAACTGCTTGCGCGCCCTCTAAGCTTTACCAGAAATAGGATACTAAAGTGAAGCAAGAAGGCAGTAAAAAAGCTGATATTTTATGCATGAAAGACGATTCTCTTGGCTTTTTACTAGGCTGTTTAGAAGATTTGCTTCTCTGTCAATCCCCTTGGCCGAAATTAAGTGTTGTTGACTGTAGGTCAACATGCATGTCAATCGACCCAGCTTCTCATAGAGACAGAGATTGGAAATATCTTGGGCGGCTAATTTGAGATTGAGGCAATTCCGGACAGTAGTACTCGAGTAGGATTCTTCTCTATGCGCTTTCCTTCTGCTGGATATCTTCTTCCTTTTTTGGTATAGTATTGCAGCTTTCTTCTGCTTCTTCTCTTGTGTCTGAAAGCCGGTTTTGGACCGGTGGTATGTACTAGTATAGTAGCAGTAGGAAAAAGCTGGCCGTCGAAGTGATAGAGCAGCTGAGTGCACGCTATTGATCCTCTTCTGTACAGAAGCTGCTGTGCCAAAAGAAAATGACAGTGCTACCAGAAAACCTATAGTCAGTGAACCACTAGAAAGTATTCTTGTGAAGTTTGAGAACTTCTTTTTAGTATTTCCTATTTGTTTGGCTTTGCCTTTTAATCTTTTGAAAATTATGTCGGAAACTTTTTAACTCCAGGTTTTTAAACGAAAATGAGACATTTTGTCTGTCTGTTTGTCTCTTTGAATGTTTTACTGTATTTATATGCTATCAATATTGCAAGTTGAATCAACTAATTATTTTTGACAAAAATACAGCAAAGCAATTTCACAATTTTTTGCCGCTTCTAATACAGAAATGTCTTCATTCGTACAAGTTTTTGGCAATTTGCTAAATAATATGGTACTTATTGAAAATTGCACCAAAGAAGATTTTTCCTTACAACAGTTGGCAATAAATTGTGAAATTGCCATTTCGTTGTCAAAAATATCTTATTAACTTCAAATAACGTTATAAATATTCATTAGTAGAGCTACACATTCGAACAGACATACATACAGAATCAAGTAATGTCTCATCTTTGTTTCAAAAACCCGAATAACAAAAGTTTCCAACATCTGTTCCAAAAGATCAAAAGGTGAGGCCAAACAAATAGGTAATACTAAAAAGAAGGTTCCAAACTTCACAAGAACACTTTTGTGTGGTTCACTGAGTCCCTTTTATGGTTCGTTATCTGGTAACGCTGTGCGCCCAAGTCTGGTGTAAGGGTGGGAGGGTGACATAGTACAATAGTAAAAGGCCCCTTGGTCGCTGCACTGAGAGTTCTCCCCCTGCCTCACTCTCTTCTTTCCTTTCACTACTCGCGCGCTGCTTTTTAAAGTGAATGAAGAAGAAGAGACAGCAGTAGGCAAAGAAGAAGTGGATTCAGTCCCACTGCTGCTACTGCTACTGCAACTGTTTTCACTGTTACAGAAATAATGTCACTACTGAAAAGACTGCTGCTACAGTCACCATTCTTGACAAAAAACACACCATGAATAAAAAAGTAAGATCAATAGTTAAGACACCTAAATCCACTTGCCAGAGATAAACATAGTAGCCAAAATCCTTTTAAAGCCACTTTTACTACCAAGTTTTTTTTTGCTACTTTGGGCTGTTTTACAGCAATACAAACACCAAAATTAATCCCTACTTTATCCAAAAATAGACATCACAAATTCTTCTGTCTAAAAGGCTTTCAAACGTTTATTTTTTTTCTTGCTTTGTATCCAAAAACTTTAAATACACAATGAATGAAAGTATCTTTTTTTATGACAAGTAGTTTTGAAGTTACAAAAAATATTGGAAAGGTACAAAATTGTGAGTTTTCATGTTTTTATTTCTCCCAAAAAATTATTCTACTAAGAAAATCAGAATATTGATCAGATTAGTGTTTACGTCAAATTCGCTCTTTGGTCCACCAAAGTAGCTTTCTAAGCTACCATTATTATCTTCCTTGAAAGTCGATATTGTGGTTGACCCTTCTTTTATGTCCATTTTTAAAACAAGTCCGCCATGTGTATTCATTTTCTCCCCCAGAACCATCAACAATGCATTTACTACTCTTGTAAAGAAGAGTATCCATTTTCTACACTATACTTTAGAGTATATGGTGGTACACATTTTTATTGACACAGTCAATGCCATCGGAGTGCATTCGGTTGGAAATTTTGCGACAACTATACCGCTTTCTACTGCATATTGTTAACATTATTGCATCTCTTGTTAAAGAGCCTTATTTTCTAAATCTTCTTGAAAGACATGCAAATGGAAGTTGGAATAGGTATGAATAAAAAAAAGAAGAAAAAAAGAACATTCAGAAAAAAATCAGATTTTTAATCTGAAATTCAAACATTTTTCAATCAAACAAAAACCCTTCACAATAAGGTAAACCGTGTTTGTACTTTGAAAAAAATAAGACATGGTTTTAGCTGAAATTAATCGTTCTTCTCGCTGCTCCTCAGGTCTTTTCATCCTTACTTTGAGACTCGAGTAGAAACTTTATGCCTTTACCACGCACACTCTACCACTCAACTTCAATTTCATGGGATTAGCACCCAAACTGCTTTTCGGCTGGTCTTAGAGATTCACTAATAAAGGAAATATTTTTTTCTCATCTAATATCGAAAGGATTTAAGAATTTATCACGTAATACATGAAGAAGCTTATTTGCTAGATAAGTAATTGATTACTTTATACCTCTCCAAGTCCCTGCTATTGACGTCACGTTTTCATTCAAGATGGAAAGTACTTAGTACTTTCAGCTTAGCGGAACACGTAAATGGCAGAAAAGCCATTATTTGTACCCTTACTATCTTGTACCATCGGATAAGAAGAGAGAGATTTGCATACATTTGCATCTTGTTTTACTTACTTTTTTCCACTCTCAAAAAAACTTATTTTTTACTATCAAGAAAAAAAAATCTATGCAAGGGCGTCCTCTCCAAGAACCTGAGAAGGGGGCCGTACGCTGTGGTCATCGAGTGGTGCAATTAAAAGTATTCAATATTACTACAGCGCCATTTTTTCCTTATTTCTTGGACCCTAATATGAGTATTTACAATATCGCCACTTTTACCTCATTTTCTAGACTTAGTATTTAAAATACAGCGCCACTTTTACCTCAATTTTTGGACCCTAATTTGAGGATTTACTACAGCGCCACTTGTACCTCAATTATTGGACCCTTGTATGAGTATTAAATACAGCGCCACTTTTACCTCATTTCTTGGACCCTAGTATCTACGTAGTAACGCTTATGGACCCTAGTACTACAGATTTACTATTGCAACGATTTTGCTACTTTTTTGGACCCTAGTACTACAGATTTACTATTGCAACGATTTTGCTACTTTTTTGGACCATAGTATCTACGTTGTAAAACTTATGAAATAGTAGTAGGGGGTGATTTCTACCAGAGTAGAGAGTGGTCTCCTCGCTTCGCTCGTCGACCACAATATTTCTGCACTCACAGAAGAAAGTGAGACTTTACCATTTTGTGTCATTTATGATTTAGGTGTTTTTTCAAGTGAAAGAAGGATAGGACCCAATAAAGAAAAAGGAAAAAAAAAAAGAAAAGAAACTGTCATCTCTAATCTGATCATCTATTTTTTTTTTGTTGTTGTTGCAGGCAAGCTCCTTCTCCACCATTTTACTCCAGTGAGCTTCTCCTCAGTCTCGGCCTTTCAACTTTGTTGCTTCTACTATAACTGTGTTGTCAGCAGCGGCCTTTTGGCTTTGCAACAACGTTGATCATCATGCCTTTGCTATCGCCCAGGCCGAGCCACAAAATGTCGACGAAATCCTCACATTTCTACACTGTTGAAGTGGGTGATACCAGATTTACCATTCTTAAGCGGTATCAAAACCTAAAACCCATCGGATCTGGAGCTCAAGGCATTGTTTGGTAAGTCTTCAAAAACTTTTTTTGGGGCCTAAAAATCTGATGTTCTTGTTTACTGGGGCCCAATGAGTCCCTAGGGGAAAAGAGTGTTACCTACTTCATTATTGTTGACATGTACTAAAAGCAGTCTTGACGTACATAGTAGATCTTATACATTATTTATCTTGATAATATGGTTTCTTAAAATGTATGAAGTAAAAGCATTTTATATCGCAAGTTCTCACTTTGCAGAAGTAGGGGAAAATTGCATGCAATGTACATACATGTGATTAGCATTTGCCAGACTATTAATCATGCACCAACCCCTATATGCAATTACCTCGTTGCTGCCTTTAGTAGCACCCAAAAGAAAGAGCTTCTCTGCAGTTATCTAAAGTAAACCTAGATTAGGTGTAAAGCATTGCTGCATTACATATTATTGGTGCGAGCAAAGCGAGCTTTTAATGTGAAAAATAAATCATTTGAAAATGGGAATCGTGAAAATATTATTGATCCATCCAAACAATTCATGAGATCCCAAAAATTCATGAACTTCAAGAAATCCATGAAATGTCAAAAGTTCAAGAATTTGGGCGAATTTCACAGTACCAAAATTCATTGCTCGCATAAACAATTCTTTTTACTAGATTCGTTAAGCTTATCTCAAAGCAGAAGCAGCAACCATCCAGGCATCCAGTATCTGAGTGGAATACTGAAATGGCTGCTTCTGCATCAGAAAAGTACCTTGATGTTGAGTCTGTGTGTCCTTGGACAATTTCCTACTTGTATTACAGATGCCATAACGAGAGCAGGAGGAGAGCAGCAGCAGAGAGCTTCTTCTGCACACTGTACTATTTTCAATAAAAAATTGTCAACCTAAAAAAACCTCGAAAAGTCAACTTGTTCATAAGATTCACATTGTTAAAATCTGAGATTCTACAAAATCATCGGTTTTAAAAACTGAAATTCTACAAAATTCCCAAGATTCCCAAATTTCACATTTTCAAAAATTGAGATTCTACAAAAATTCACATTTCCAAAAACTGAGGTCGGACTCATTTTGACGGAAAAAATACAGTGTTTTTCTACTATACTATCTCCTCTACTCTGATCAAGTGTCTGAGAGACAGATCTATTTTTACAGTAGGAAAGCAGCTTCCTTTTATCACTACAAAAATACATAATTCATATCTGAAGTCTGGTACATTTCGAAAAAGTTTTGCAGCTTTTCTTAAAACTTTTCATCTTTTGTTTTACAGCGCTGCATATGACACAGTCACCCAACAGAATGTGGCGATTAAGAAATTAAGCCGACCCTTCCAAAATGTCACACATGCCAAACGGGCTTACAGAGAGTTCAAACTCATGAAGTTAGTCAACCATAAAAATGTAAGTAAAACTCGGAAGAGAAACCATAGAAAATCACCTGAATTCAGTTTTTAATCGCGAGCTCAAGCTGCTCGCGCTTCTACATCTTTGTATTTTCTTGTTCTTGTTGTTTCACAATTTA
>LT727894.1:81683-125034 GCA_900157175.1 Oithona nana
TGAATTTTCAAAAAATAACAAAATTGTGAATTTGAATTTTCATGCCATAAAATCAATCAATTATTTTGATTATTTCTATTAGAATTTGAATTTGAATTTTCACGCCAAAAATTGTCACAATTCAACAATTTTCAATTATTGTTGATTCTGTAGTAACAAAAAAAAAAATCACGATTTTTGGCTCGAAAATTCAAATTATCGAGGTAAGCCTGGCATTGACTCAAAAATTCAATTGGACAATTTTGATTTTTTTTTTTTTTAAAATGAATTTTTGGACACAATTTGAGGTTTTCTAGCAATGTGGTCGTCAACTAAAATATTTGATTCATTTGAAGCAATAATAAACTTTGTCTTCTGTCGTCAAGTTACAGTTTGCAAAATCCAAGTACATGTACTCCTCAAGTAATAGATTATGCATGAGATACACTTAGTGGTTGACTTTTAACTGTTATACTCGAGAAGTATATAAATCACCAAAGCTTTTTTCAAAGTAGCTTTAGATAATCATGCTAATGAACAACCGTTGTTCAGTGTCATCACATATGTCACACCGTTTTTCAAAAAGTGCCCATTTTGTTGAAAATTGTGATTACCATCATTTGCTATTATGAGTAGCAAACCGGCACTTGAGTAGTTTTTTTAGACACAAAAGAATGAATTTTTAATCTCATATCTCTACTTTAAACGCCCACATTTTCTGTGTTTTTGTCTGTCTGAATGATGCTTAAAAAGAGATGAAGAATAATTGTTGTCTACAAGTCTAATGAGGAAATAGAGGACTTGGTAATTTGTTTCTTTACAGTTCAAAATTACTCAAAATAAACGCTATCTAACCATTTTCACATTGTTTAAAAATTACTCAAAATGTCGCATTTGAATTTTTGAATTTTGGCATTCTCCACCAANAACTCGCCAAAATGGACCATTTTTGGCATTTTTAATTAACTTTTGTCCACTCAAAATGCAAACGTAGCTCCCACCGCTCGCAATGTTGAATGAGACTTTCTTCTGTGATTTTCAAACACCGTGCTGTTTTGTGAATTTTCCTTCAAAAATTAGAATTTAGACAGATTTTGAAACAAAAAAATCGAACGATGATTTCTATCTAATTGAGTAGAAAATTAGTGTACAAAAATCAAAATGGTCCTTAGCGACATCTATGACCTTCAGTTGCCAAAGCCGATGAGAAAAAGTACATGTACTACTCGTGCACGTGACGCTGCAAATCCACGAGAGACATTCATGATGAAAAATAAATTGTCTGATGCTACAGGCAATTGCTAGACATAAACTGTACTAAAAACGAGATGTCTGAGGTCGTCGTCGTTGCCATGCAATTGATCACAGCAGTAGGTAAGCCAATAATCATAATTGGAATTCAAAAAAATCCAATAACGCCAAAAAGTGATCAGACAACAGTTAAAGAAGCAACAAAATAGATTTTGAGCAATTTTTGTTGGGAAAATGAGGCTTTGTTCATACAAAAAGAACGAAGCTAATTCTAAGCTAATTTAGGCTAATTTAGGCTGACTTCAGCTAATTTTGGCTGATTTAGAGTTTTTTGCCAAAAACATCTCGCGTTCAAAAACAAGAAAAAGTAACAATTTTCGTGCCCAAAATTGATAAAATTGAAGGGTTTGAAGCAACCGGAAATATTACTTTTTCTATTACTGTCTTTTAATGCTATGCCTATTAGTCAAAGCTCATTTAGAAGAGGTAACAAAAAATGGCATGTTACTTTAAAGCCAAGTGCGAATTAATGCAAAAGTTGTAATCATAGCGTGTCACACAAGAGGTCACGCATTTCAAAAAAAGAACATAATTGACAACTGGGTACGTCTCATAACGTTTGTACATCGTGAGTTTAACGAAATCGCGGTTCTAATATCAATTTTAGTTATTGTCATATTGTTTGAAAATTACTCAAAAAAGGTGTTTGAATTTTCGCGACAGAAAATTTGACCAATTTTGGCATGAAAATTCAAATTCGTGAAAAATCACCTATACAAACATTGGCGTGAAAAATTCAAGTTTTAACATTTTGTGTCATTTTTCGTCTCGAGGAACGCAATTTCAGTCTTGTCACAGAGGAGAATCTCGGCGAAAAATGGTGATAAATGGGCGCACGAATCAGGAACAGATTGCCGGACTGATTTTTGGCATCACAAGAAGACGAACTCAAAATCTGGGATTGTCTCCCTAGTAAATCGTGAAACGATTTGTTCTACATTCATTCATAATTTACAAAGAATTTGGTCGATCCTGACTCGACAAAAATCACTGACATTTTTCTTCAGGGAAACTGAAAAACTGCATTTCCGCTTGGACTTTAAAAGATATATCTCATCATGCAATGTTACGTCAAATAATGAAACATTGATTTTGAGTGAATTTATGTCCAAATTCCAAAGATATGTCACACTATAATTTACGCTTTTAAAAAGGTATGTCAAACTTTCAAAGGTCTTTTAAAAAGTAAAATTGTTAAGGGTATATCACACTTTTAAAGGTATGTCATACCTTTAGGCTTTAAGGGTATGTCACACTTGTATAGTTATGTCAAACTTGTAAAGGTATGTCACAATTTTAAGGGCATGTCACACATTTAAAGGTATGTCACACTTGTAAAGGTATGTCATACTTGTAAGGGTATGTCACACTTTTAAAGGGTATGTCACACTTTTAAAGGTATGTCAAGCTTTCAAAGGTCCTTTAAAATAATATTGTTAAGGGTATGTCACACATTTAAGGGCATATCACACTTATAAGGGTATGTCACACTTGTAAAGGTATGTCACACTTTTAAAGGCATGTCACACCTTAAGTGTATGTCACACTTTTAAAGGTATGTCAAAATGATCAATGGTTCTTACCTTATTTTCATAGTATTCATAAGGTTGATAATCATATTTTCTAGCATATTGTCCCACAGCCTTTGAGGCTTCAATGGTCAACATATCTCGATACCACGACCCATCGTGTAACACATACGGTGTCAACTCCATTTTCCGTAATAAAGATTTGTATTCCACATTTGGACCATCACTCCGATAACTTAAAGTTGCTTCACTTAAAGCTATAAATAAAGCTAAAACAAAAATCAAAGATGCCATGACGGAGCTGGAGCGCAACGTCATGGCGCTCTACATGGCAGTGACTGAAAACTGAGAAGATGTTTTGAGCGTACGCAAAATGTTGCGTTGTGATGACGTCACGAGACGCGGCCGTAGCGGCGATGGCAACGGCGTAAAGTTGCGTCAAAACACAAGTAACTTAGAAGACCTCCTTCTTTCGATGTACAAGCGTGACCTTTATACTCTTATTCATGTCTAACGAGATAGTACATCTCAACATCTGACTACAATCTAGGTAATTTCGAACTTGAAAAATGTCTTTGAACATCTTTAAAACTCTTGTTCTTGTTTTTCAGCATTTTTCTCCAATTTTATGCTATTTACTTAGATTTTCAAATTCATAGATTTTCAAAATTCTTTGGATTCTCAAGATTCTAATCTTGCTCGCGCTTATTGTTTGAAACGTTTCAGACCTTTTTTTGAAAAAGGCGGACAAAATTTTGGTACCTAAAGTACTCGTGTCTTACGCTTGTTTTGGCGTCAAAATTGTTATTGTCTTTGCCGCACAATGTTCAGAATGAAATCACAAAAATCAGCAAAGCAAATTAAATTACTCATTTAGGTCAAAAGTGAGGCTTTTTTTAGTGATTTTCAAAGCTGGTTGCAAAAATACCAATTTCAACTTTTTTGCCTTGTCATCATTTTACTTTTCCGCGATTTTTGAAAAACTTGCAAGATCATTTTTCAGTAGCAAAACCTCCCGCATAGTTGATTAGATTAAAAGCCTCCACATTTCATTTGACCTTGTGTTTTCAACCGTTTTGAAGAGTCATTTGATTATCGACTCACGAAATGCCTGTGACTGTATTACTCCTAGCTTCAAAAGCTATTAAAAGTCGATGAACTCTTCAAAATTCTTGTTTTGTTCTACATAAACCCAACATTATAAATTCATGCTTCTTTGAAACCTACTTAAAATAAAACTTCCGTTTTGAAACATCTTACATTCTGGACCTCAAATAAATGGAACAGTAAAATTCACAAGAAGACATCGGAACTCTTGACAACTGAACCTTCGACAAGTGACCTCCTGACAACTGAACTTTGGATAACTGAACTCGTGACAACTGAACTTTTGAAAATTGAACTTTGGACAATTGAACTCGTGACAACTGAACTTTTGACAACCGAACTTTGGAAGTATGAATTTTTTGATAACTTAACTTTTTGACAAGTTCAGTTGTCTATAAGACCATTTATCCAGAAGTTCAGTTGTCAAAAGTTTGATTGTCCAAAGTTCAGGTGTCAAAATTTCAGTTGTCAAGAATTCAGTTGTCAAGAATTCAGTTGTCAAAAGTTCAGTTGTCGAAAGTTCAGTTGTCGATAGTTCAGTTGTCGAAAGTTCAGTCGTCCAAAGTTCACTTCTCTATTACATTCGGAGACCAAAACAGGCAAAACTCTTGCAACCCATTGATTTGAACGACAAAAAGAAGGAATGAGCATTGAGCAATCAGTTTTAATTTCATACCTACCACACCTTTGATTTGGAGCGTGACTAATGCCAAGAATTCAATTTACTGTACTACTGTACCTAATCTAATCCTTTTTTTATTCACATACCTATCCAAGTCCTGACTTCGTGATTATTATGATTTATGAAACGGTTAGATGGCGGTCAAAAACTATTTTCTTGTCAAAAATAGAACAACAGGAAGGCAACTTTTTGACCTAAACTATTTTTCGGTAATCTTTGTACTAAGAATTTTGTTACTATATTCAAAGGTCAAATTCTTTGTTTCTTTGAGCAAGAAAAAAAATCATAGTGTACAACAGTAATTGCCTCTCCTCTTATGGTAATTGTACGAGTTATTATTGTTCCTTATTTGTTTCTGTTCTAAAAAAGGCCTTGAATTCAGAAGGAACTCAAAAAATTGGACATTTTGTTTGAAAATGCAACTATTGAAAATTGAGATGAATATGTGATCATGAGTAGAAAAACTCAAAAATTCTATCCTTGAAGTTGGAACATATGTTGCAGTTGCACCTACCTACTTTACATCAATCAGTGATACTTCAGTCAACCTTGGGATAAAAACATAGCAATAATGATATGTATACTCGAAAAACATCAATTTGTAATTTGACTGTTTTCTTAAATGAATCTTTAAAATAACTCATATTTTTGATTACCTACGCCGTTTGCAAGGCCTCCAGTTTTACTCTTAAAAGTGCCGCAAACCATAACTCAGTTAGAGGTTGTGCGAGGGAAAAAAGGAATTCTTCCGGTATATAAAAGTCTAATTCATCTTGTCATTTTATATAGGTTAAGTATTGATTGAAATTGTCTACATGAGAATGAAATATGATACACCTATCCCTCGATATAGTCGATCGACTATATCGAATTTGATTTGACTAGACCAGCTGCGCTAAAATTGACATTAGAACTGATACTTCGAGTTACGAGTTTGCTCACGGTAAAAAAAAATTGGTGATTTTTGCGCTCAGACACCCCTCAAATTCGATATAGTCGAAAATGTGTTGAAAAAATAAGCTCACTTGACAGAGAGCGTGCATGGTCCCTAATAAGCGCGTGCATAGTGGAAAATTGCCTTTGGAACATGAGCGTGCATATGCACGTTTATTAGGGAACACAGAGTATATAAGATCCCTTTAAAATATTACCTGTTCGACAAGCTCCTTTGTGCTTGAAAGTGACCTCTTTGTTTCTTCCTCCACACGCCGAAACCTTTTGCACCTCGCAGAAATTTTTGTAGGTAATCCCATCATCGCCGCACACGAGATCCACAGCTTCACTTGTGCACTCAAAATTGCAATTCGTGCTTGAGGAGGCAGCCTAAAACCCAAAAGAGTCTTTGTGAAAATCAATTAACTTTTCTAACAGAAGGTCTTATCTTGTTTGCTTGTTCAAAAGAAGGTCTTTAAGTAAGGTTTCATTTCAATTTCAAAATGTCTAAAAATGGTTAGATGACGTTTATGAAACCATTTTTCGGATTTTGACATGGTTTCTCCATGTTTGGGTCTCCTGGGGCCCAAAAACAAAAAAAAGGCACAAGTTTGAAAGTTTTTTACTTAACGAAAAACAGCAAAACATCACAAGGAGCAACGAATCAAAAATTGTCTTAATTAGTGAGTAAAAACTGAAAATATTGAAAAACGAGTCTTAATTATTGGATGGTTCTTTTTTGGCATTGCTAGAGAAGCATGTCATGAATAAAGGTTGCTAGCAAGTCCTGTGATTCTTTCTTTGAAGAAAGATTTTATTTAATTCAACCTTCACACACTGCGCCATACGAACAATTTTCTTTCATTTAATGCTACTACATAAGTTACTACATAAAAAAATTCGATGGAATTCGACAGATTCGACAATGGTTTTGAGTACTTTAGACTAACGCGGACACGGAAAGCTTGGCTCTTTTTCCGGATTTGGATCGGAAGGTATTGAAAATTGGATATTCTTGTTGATTTTTTAAAAGCATTTAAGGCATTTTTTCAAATCAAAGAAGCTTAGAGTGCCGTGGGTTCGATTCCCGCAGAATGCAAACATTTTTTCAAAAGATTTTTTTTTGTATTTTTTGCTCTTTTTTTAAAATGAAATAAGAACTTATACAATAGAAACACCATTCCATTTGTTTTGTCACAGAAGGCAAAAAATAAAAAAAGCCAATGTTGGGACCGGGATTCGAACCTCTGACAATAGAGGTACAATGTCAGAATCCTAACGCTTTAACCGCTCGGCCAAACAGATCACAATGAAATGTAGGCGATCAGCAACATATTTTAAAGTCATTGCAAGAAGGGATGAAATCGACTAAAATGACCCAAAACAGCCTAAAATCAGCAATACTGTCCTTGTGGCATATGATGCCGTCGAATAAAAGCAATTAGACCAATCAAATAATTTCTGAAAGAAATATTTGAATTTGGCGCAGTGTGACACGGTCGCTCTTATCAACAATTGGATTTACAACTATTCTTAAAGTAGGACTCAATTTGTTTACTGCTGCTCTATGAATGGAACCTCACATAAATCTCAAACAATAAGTGCATTTTTCTCCCCAAATGCTTGTTTCACGGTATGTCGTAACTCGTTCTCATGGGATGATACACTAATACATAAGTTCCGTTTGTTAAAGCTTAGATGGCTTTCCCGTGTATTTTGCAATAATGAGCTAGCCGTGAGCTCTTTGTTGGCAACTCTCTTTAGCTGCTATCTAGACTACTTTTTCAAGTCGAAAAGGAACAGTGTCGTTTCGGCCTCCTTCCTATTCTCTTCTTTAGTTTAAAACAAAAAATTGAAAAGTAGACAGAATGGCGACTGGACTCGTTGCCACTCGTTCAAGAGTCACTGAAAGAGTCAATCGAGTCAGCATGAATCTCGACCGATCCAGTGGATACCTTTTGGGCAATTTGAATGCTACACCTACTTCCGCAACTTTGCGTAGGACTCGTGACAGTTCCATTGGAACTCTTGGAAGATCTAATATCGATTCTGGAGTGAGGTATCGGGATTCATCATTGACTCGTGGAGGAAGAATTGGTGCTGGTGAATCTGTAAGGTAAGATATTTAGAAAACGATTATCACTTCTTCTTTGTGCATCTTTTGAATTTGATATCTGACACGAAAAATGCATTGATCTCTTCTTTTTTGGGGTCAATATATCTTCTTTCATGTCACTTTGATTCTTCGACCTGAATTTCTATTTGCTTAAAGATTTAAAAATGTCTCATTTTGCATAGATCCGAGTCCAGCATCTTCTCAAAGAAATTAGAATTTGAAAGCATTTTATCTTATGAAAATCGGAACAAATTGTCAAAATCGGGCAATTGTGTCATAAACGTCATAAACGCCATCTAATCATTATTGAGAAATTGTGGATTAACCTAAGATTAAATAGAATTTACTCAGAGGTTTAGAGTCAATTTGTACTAAGAAACAAGACTTGACTACCGGTTACAACTGGACAACTTTCTTTTTGACATATTACGAGGATGCCAATTCTGCTTTTTATACGCTCCATTGCATGCCCACACGTAAAAAAATTCACATTCAACTACTGTGTTTAAGTCATTTTTCCATCTTATGCAAACTGTCTGAAGTTCTAATCTTAGAACAAAAGTTTGCAACAAAGAAGCAAGATAAATGTGATGACGTCAATGAAAATACAAGATTTTTTTTGCTTCTGAGGCCAAAAGGTCATGTCGTGCATAAATTATTTATGTTTAAGTGAAAATATTGCAAAATATCGGATTTCTTCCATTGGCATTTTGGGATCTAATTTAATGATTAGTTCTTGAATTTTGGCGCCAAAATAAGAGATAGCAACAACCATAGCTTGCTTCGCTCGCGTCTTTAGAAAAGGAAATATTTTTATGCAAAAATGGCCAAGAATGTCTAATGTAATTAGCAAACTGACACAAAAACAGATGCTCTAGAAAAGGGTCACTAACAGTTTAAATGTTGCATTTTCAGGCATAGCATGGTTCTACCTCCCACGTCCGAGACTTCAAAGTACACTCGTGAGCTTCAAATCAAAGATATTCACAATAGTTTCATGAAGACTTACAAAGAAACTAACAATAAATTGAGTGGAAAGGAAGAAGAATCTGATCGGAAGTCCAAAGCCTATCAAAAAATTGTTAACAATGCACCTCCAAGTTACATGGATGAGACAATGGCTAAAAAGCAAGCATTGAGGTAAAAAGTAATTAAAAATACCTAAAGTAATTGATTTTAATTACAGTTAATTGCAGTGAAATGTTCATGGATACATCCAAGTTCAGCACAAAAACGTTATCCGCCATCAACGGATTGGAAGGCGCAGTCATCCGCAAGAATAAGGATTACAATTGGCGTAAAGAAATGGAAGAGTAAGTTGCTCAAAATTTGACCTTGATAAAAAGTAAAGTGCATCATAAGTGATGGATAGGAATCTAGCCTTGTTGACCACACGACGACGAAGTCGAAGGAGGAGAAGGCGGTGTTCTCGTGTAACTTAGAAAAACAAGGTTATCAAGAGGAAAGCAGCTTTAGCTTCAGTGACACAAAATTACTAAACAAACAGTAACTTTTATCCGAGTGTACGCATTTTATGGCCATGAAAAAAAAAGCTTTTTTGCTTATTTTGTAGTATTTTAAATCTGGTCACAAAACGGTCATGCAAAACATTTACTGTTTCTATTCTAAATTGACTCGAGGAAAAAAATTGAGGACTTCTGATTTCCTGTTGTTACAATGTATTGACTTTTCTAATACTCAATGACTTTTCTTTATCACAGATTTCCCACATTGTAATTGCACATTTTTCTCTATCTTTGTGTGGTAGTAACTGGTTTTTTGGTTTTGCTTTTGTGTCTACAGCTACGTACAAAAAAGACCATTGAAGTGAAGTGATTCGGATACTGCAATGCTAATGATCTACTTCTCCCAAAAAAGGTGCAAATATGCGCTGCTGCTGCTCGTGTACAAAGTACAGGATAAATGATCCCTCTTACTGTACTTACTACAAAAATTGTGTAGAAATGTCGGATGTTAGAAAAACGGTCAAGCATTCATCCATGGTTGCTAACTTTGGAAACCAATACTAGATGGCATTAGTTCCAATTTGAATGGTTTGAATTTTATGTTCTTGCTTTACACGCAAAGTTATATGTACAAAATCCTAACTTTTTAAAAGATTGAGAGGAGGCAATTTTTGTGAAAAATGGAAAGCAATAAAATGAGGCGATTGAGAAATGAATTGAGTTTGGAACATAGCAAAAGTAAGATTAGTCATTTACTAGAGTTGGGAGAAAATAAGTTGCTGGGTTCATGTCATTAACTCAATAAACGCAACTCTTTCCAAAAGCCGATCGAATATAATGTTGATTGTTTTTTATGCGTTTCTCTAAGTCACTATGCATGAACGCAAATAGGTTACAAAAAATTTTATCCGAAAATCATTTTCAGGTATGAGAAACGTACTGAATTCGAAAGGGATGTACGAGCACGCAACGTCACCGCACTTCACCGCAATGCACCAACCAAAGACGAAGACGACCTAAAGTCTCGCAAACGGACCACTAATACGATAATAGAAAAACCTACTGAAAAAGCTGCCAAACAAGATGCCGTTCAATCCTGGAGGGAAAAAAGGGAAGCCAACAGAAAAGCTGCAGAAGCAGAACAAGCCGAACCTCAAAGCAAATCCTGGCGAGAAAAATTGGCTGAAAAGCAAAAAGAAGAAGAAGAAAAGCAAATCGCAGACAAAAAGGCTGCTGAAGCGGCCGCAAAAACGGCCGCAGAGGCCAGAAAAGCAGCAGAAGAAGCCTCAGATCAACAAGCCGAATCAGCTGAAAAACCAGCGGAAAATGCTGAAGAAGAGGAAGATCTCGACGGCAGCAAAAAGCTCAAAAAAGACTTTGATTTCATGATGTCTGGCTTGGATGAGGAGATGGAAGCTGGACGCTCTAAATTGTCTAAATTACGCGAACGTATGCGTAATATGAAGAAGAAACATGCAGAAGCTGCTGCGGCTCAAGCTGAAGAGGACAAAGCACAGGACGCCAAACGTGAGGCTCTACGAGAACAAATGAGGAAAAAAGCGCAAGAAAAGAAAAATCAAAAGTAGAACTATATTGTTTTTCTATAAAAAAACATTCTAGGACCGCGATGCTTCGCTACTCACGGTCAAAAAGATATCATTGATGTTGTCCAGAATATGCGCAATTTAACAACTTAAAATAATGTATGGTGATTATAGCGATTTTTATAAAAAGCACGATGAATAAATTGAAATACATTTTTTCTGGAACCAAATTGAGAAATTGAGTCAAAGCATGAAAAAATACTTTATTGCGAGTTAAATACGTATCAAATGGAGACTGACTAGATCATGATTTATGGGGTTAGAGTGTATGGAATCTATTGATTTTTTTTTTCATTTTTGTTGCTGCATCGGCATCAATGGGGGTTTGAGGACCATTTCTCGTAAGTAATGAACGATCTCCAGGGTTGAAATTGTGGTGCCATGACAACCAATGGAATGAATGCTCAACTCAAAATTCATTTTCAAATTCAGAGCATGTAAAAGTGCTTTGGTTCGTGATGCACTTCGGACCTTTTGGTGTAGTTGACCATTGACATAAATCTGCAAAAAAGAATATTTTTGGCACGAAAATTCAAACTTTCACAACAAATTTTTTTACCAGGTATCCGGAAACGTCGACATCATTAGGAGGAGACCAAGCCACTAAAAGACTATCCGACCCAACTCTTCTTGTAATCCGGAAATTTTTCGGGGGCATTAGGGTTGGATTTATCTTCTTCAAGTTTGGAATAGGAGTTTCTGATGTAATTTCAGATGATTTTTGCTGCTGTTTTTCTTCTTCAATTTGTCTGACCATTTCATTTGCGGAATTTTCCAAGTATTGGCAAAGAATTTCCAAGTTGAAATCAATGCCTCCCTTTTTGACAAATGATGGTTTGACAGTGGTTTCCCTCAAGGATCGGACGAAAGTTGACACACTGAATTCTATGGTGTTTTGCATCACATCCAAAACCGTTTTGATTAAAAGATCTTTGCCAGCACACTTGTCTTGCCACTGACTAAGCAATCCTTGAGTTTGTTCAAATCGTTGAATAATAGAATTGGTTCTCAATTTTTGCTTTTCTAAAGATTCAACGGTACGAATATTCAACTGACGCATATGTTCAACCACTCCAGCCAATTCACGGATTTCTTTGTCTTTTTTCTTGAGATCATCTTCGCGGAGTCCCAAGGATTCTTGTAACTCTTTTGATTCTTCGCCAACAATGACAAGTTCTTGTTCCATCCGATGCAATTTACTTTGCAAAGCTTCCAAACTTTTGGCTAAAATGGCATGATTGTCACCAGCAGCGCTGTCAAAGTCATTTTGACTTGAACTGGAATGGTAGGAAGACTTGTCATCATCATCTAAATCAAGATTGTCTTCTTCCTCCTCGATACTGTTATTTTGGTTTCCACATTGGTTGATGTAATTCAAAGCCATGGTTGATTTCGACAGCAATTCTTCACTTTCGCATCTTAATAAATCCAATCTTTTGAGCGAACTGAACTTTTTGAAGGATGGATTTTGAGATCCGGAACACATGATCTGTGACAGAGATTCTAACTCGGAAATGGCATCTTTGAGGTCTTGTCCTTGCTCGTTTTGACAGTTGGAACATTCCTAAAAAATCAAAGATTTTTTGGGGTCAATTTTCAAGAAAAATCCATAATAAAAGTTACCATAATGAGCAATGCAATGGTTTTGAGTTGTTTGGTTACAACCACTAAGCCTCCTTCTTGGCTTTCGATAGCTTCCAATTCCTCTCGGCTTCTTGCAGAATTCATTCGTGGTTGAATCAAACCATCCAATTTATCTTGTAAATCCAAAATCTGCGAATCTTTTTCTGCTAAAGTCTGATTGAATTGCTCTTCAGTTTGTTCTTCTTTGAGTTTTGCTCGTTCTAAATTCATCAATTGATTCTGTATCAATTCCTAAAAAGAAAATGATTAAAAATTGCTGCAAAAAGTCTCATTTTTATTGACTTTTTTATACCTTGGCTTGTTCGAGTTCTTCCCTTAGTTTGCCATTCAGACGATCACACTCAGTCAGTTGGTTGTTGGATAAAGTCAATTGATTTCTCAATTTAGCCACCTACAGAGAGATAGACGAGCATGAAATCATCAACTTCTACTTATTGAAGCATTCAGTGCATATTTCAAAATAATTTCAATTTTGTATCAAGTGTTAGGTGCCTTTGGTGGTGGTGCTTAGCTGATCATGATTGTGTTAGGTTTTCAATGTTATGTACAGTAATACAGATTTTAAGAGAGTGTGTGTGAAATAAACATTCCAATACAGACTTGATGAATTGAGGCTTAAAAATGGGTCAGAAATCGTTACCAGATGTGCCTTTTAAAAAGTAGCCTAAATATGTCAAAAATGCCATTTTTGCAACCCAAATATCAAAGTCTGTATTTTAAACACTGTGGTAAAAATTCAACATTGAAAATTGACTTTTGCCACAGTGTGTATTCAACTTTTTTTCTTAGAAATACATACCCTTCAAGCAACTGGGAAAATCGGTGCAGTAGTAGTTCAATGCAAAGAAGTCAGTCTGCATTCAGTTGAGAATTGATTCAATAAAAGTCAACAGTGGTAGTAGAAGTGGTGTCTCAATCATTCAATTCAAAAGTGCATAAGAAAAGTATAAAAAAAGTAAAAATGATGTGCATGGGAAGTGCTTTGTAGTTGTTCAAATATCACAGTCAGGTCAAGGGTTGGATTGGGTTATAAGGGTCAAAGAGATAGGAAAATGTGGTTAGGTTAGTGGATTTTAACAACTAGGTAATAACGGCCATTATGATCTCTGAGGCTTCTGTATCGCACAAGGCCCATTTTGCCACTTATTTTTGAACTTGAAACTGAAGTGCTGCAGGTGATTTCTGACACCGTTTTGCTCGGTGATAGCACCGAATTTGCAGTTAAACCTGCTGCTGTGTTTACCTCGGCTCTAAAAGCAGTTTCACATTTTTCCAATTCAATACTTTTTTCTTCCAAATTCTGTTTCAAGTCTGCAGTTTGGTTTTTCAAGCCTTCCACCTCAATTTTGAGGGAATGTTTAGACAGGGAATCTTCAGAACTGAAGGCTAATTGGTCTTGCAAAATATCCACTTTTTCCACCCATTTACGTTCACGATCCCAGATTTTCTTGTCACTCAAGCATAAATCTGCTTTTAAGTTAGATGCCTCTAATTCCAATTCGTCCACTCGACCGGATAAAAAGCTTTCGGATTCTCTGAGTCGACCCAAATCCGCCAACAATTTTTGATTTTCTAGTTTGATTTGCGAATTATGAAGTAGGATCTCATCTTGATCTTTCAAGTCTTCTTTGAGCTCTTCATTGATTTTGCGTTGCTCTTGTAAAGCTAAATTCAATTCTTGTTCGGCCATCTGTAGTGAATGTACCTTTTCTTTCAAGTCTAATTCACGTCGTTCTGTAGCTAAAAGCCTTTCGGATAAGTCGGCTAATTCTTCACGTTTTTCTGTGTCATTCACTAATTTGGCAAGTTGGTTTTTCAAGTACCCTTGGGATTGTTCAAGAAGACGGACTTGGTCTTCTAAACTGGCCTTTTCTTCCTGCAAGCTCCTGAAAAGATGTACGGAAAGTTTGAATTTTGCATCACGAAACCTATCTTTAGATCCGATCAAAACAAAAACAAAATGGCGGGCAATTCAAAATGAGTGTACAACTTACTTGATTGTTGATTGATAATCGGCTTCTAATTTGGACAGCATTGAATCTGCCTCAGCTATGGTTTGTCTGTATGCATCTTCTCGTGACTGTTGCATTATCTTTTCTTGCTCTGAACTTGAGACTGAAGGTGCCTGTAAATCTACACTATTACTCTGCTGCTTCTCAAATGCACTAAGTTTCCGCCTCAAATCCCCGATTTCCTTGGTGTACTCTTCCTTGCGCTGTTGAGCTGCGTTTAGCAACTCTGTTACTTTATCCTCCAGATGAACAATGCGCTCAATCTTGTTCTCGTGATTGTTTTCTAAAGACAAAGCTAAGCTTTCCTTTTCATTTAACAAAGCGTTGAGACTTTGAGTCAATTTCAATTTTTCAGATTTCAAAGTGTTGACCAGGGTTGGCCAATCCTCGTCTGACTGATGATCATTGGTGATCATCCGGTTTTCAGCTTGATTTTGGATGACAAATGAAGCTTGAGGATTGATGTCAGAGGTGTAGTCAACCAGCATAGGTCGGTCAGGACACCTAAATCCTTGATTCATCAAAGTTGCATTCCACCATATGGCAAATTGAACAGCGCCCTCTAGCAAACTTAGTTTTTCTCGTAATTCAACCTCGAGTTCTTCCAGATCAAATACGCGTTGCTCGTAGCGTTGAATCAGAGACTCGTAATACGAAGCTTCGTTTCTGGCATCTTCCAAGTTGGCTTGTACAGTGTCTAATTCGCTTCTTAAAATACAATTTGATTTCCGTTCCATCGTCAACTCATCTGACAACAATTCCGACTTTTCCACTGTGGATTTATGTTGATGTTCCCATCTTTGCGCATTTAATCTGGAATCATTTTCCGCTTCCTCTAATTCACACTTTTCTTCGAGTAAACCTTGGTGTTCACTTTTCAAGTGGTTGTATTTCTTTTCCCATTCTTTCAGTTGGTTTCTTAGACTGTATTCTACTCGGCCTAAAGCCGTCATTTTCTGGTCAGATTCAAAGCCACCTTCCTCCAATTTGCGACGTAAAGTGGATATTTCACCCTTGTAATCCTCAAGTTCACTTTCCAAACTGTGTTTTCGAGTGACCAATTGTTTGCATTCAATCCGCAAATCGTCCAATTCTCCACCATTAAAGCTTGAATCTTGATGAGAATGATGCACTGATGATGGACTTCTTTGAGCTTCAATGACAGATTTGAATTTGGATAATTTTTCAATCTCCTGAGTCAGTTTATTCAACTCGTTTTTCTTCTCCTCATCTAAAGCAGTTTGGGTGCTTGCTTCAATATGAAAGTCGAAGACTTTACTGTGGTCGTCAATCTCATGATCGCTGTCACTCAGATCGCTGGACACACCTGAACTTGAAGATCCTTTGGTGGAATCGCGGTGTTCTGAGTGTTCAGATAATTCCGAAGGCACCTGAAAACTCAAAGAAAGGTTGCGTTATAAACTTGAAAAGGAATTACGATTTCAATGCGTTGAAGTCACTCCAAAAATTTACCTTATGTGAATCGCAACTTTTGGTAGTTTGATGTTCATAAAGTTGTTCTTTCAAATCCGCGTTTTCATCCATAAGTCCTTTCAATTTGGCCGTTAACTCTGTAATAGATCTTTCCAGTTGAGAAGTCTTTTTCAATGCTTCTTGAGCCATTTCACTCTCTGCTTCTCTGCCTTGGTGTGCGGACTCCAACTTTGTTTGCAGTTCACTGATTTGCTTTTGCAACACGTCTTCAAACTTGGAGTGTTTGCTACTTCGACTCTCAGATTTCTCGATTTCCAACGACAATGAAGCCAATTGTTCTTGGTCAACCAATCGAGAATTGGTTAAAGTCACTATGGTCTCCTTGGTAGCTTCCAATTCATGCCTCTTGGCCTCCAATTCCAAAACGATTTGATCGTACTTTTCGCGATCTAAATGCATTTGATCATCAATTGACACAGTGTTGTTTTTCAGGCCTTGATTTTCATCCTGAAGTTGATTGATTTTCCCCAAAAGAGCCTCGAAAAGGGCCACCGTTTGTACCAAAAGTGATTTATCTGCTGTGCCTGGCGTCGACATCATCAATTTCTGCAGACGCGTCTTGGTATCAGCCACCTTCTCATTCTGTAAGACGAAAATAATGAAGTTCAACTCGCTGCTTTGTAAAATAGTAAACTAAAACTCGTTAATCAAAATTGTAGTAGTACAAACCTTGAAATCTTGCGGCTCAAGAATCAATTCGGAGGGAGATGGTTCCATTTCCGAAATGACGGATGAATTGCATCCAGAATCACTCCATAAGCTATGGTGATCTTGATCTGCACTGGGTGAATCTAAATCATCTGGTTTTGTATTGTTGCTTCCCATCTGTAAAATAAAGAAGCCAATTTAAAACTTTCTTTGTTGTCTTCATGGTCTGTTCAGTACTATGTATCTAGACTATAAAAAATCGTAATTGGTAGTTGGGTTAAATGTAAACCGATTTTTCTTGAAGGTGACCCTGAGAAGACCTGAACTCATTGTTGTTGCAGTTACTATTACCTTTTCATTCTCTTCTTCCAGTTCAAGAACTCTGAATTCCAGTAGATCCGCTTGATCTCGCGCATCTTTCAATTGACTTTGAGTCTGATGTAGTTCCTCTTGTTGCTTTTGCAATTTTTCCACCAAGGACTCATTCAATGTTTGCAATGAGGACTTTTCTTCTATCAACTGCACCTCTGACATCCGGTCCTCTAAAGCTTTTGTCAAGTCTTCAATTTTTGCTTCCCGTTGACTAATTTCTTTTTGAAGCCAAGGATTGTTTTCTTCATTATTTGAAGATTTCTCAAGCAAACCGATTTTTTGATGCAAAGTTGCATTTTCTGTTAGCAAGTCCATGTAGGTCGAATTGGACATAGAATGAGAATCCTCTTTGGTTTCCTCCTAAGTATTAAAAGATCTTTAGTAGTACAGTGGTGTGGATCATTAAAAAATAGCATTTCAAGATGCGGATCTCAAACGTCTTTAAAAAAAGTTTTATGATAGGTAATAAGCATCCTTTTTATCTTTCACGGAACCAAATTAGCACAGCATTGTTCTTGTCTATGCTTAAACACAAAAGATTCTTATTTGATAAATGAACTTTTGCTAAATCATCTAATGATATTTCCTGCCTGCTACCAAAAAATCTTTGTCACATCAATAGTAGTCACCTTGGATGCTGATGAAGATGCCTTCTTCTGGTGTGGTCGATGTTTCTTTAGCATCAAATGCATCTTTTCCATTTTCCTCTCGCGTTCCTGGAAATTAAGAAATCTTTTGTGACTCTCAATCTCATCAAGGATTTTTAAGGGAAATTAATGAAGTGAGGCAGTTAATTACTACAAAGAACAAAAAATGTCAAGATAATGAGGGGTAAAATATTAACTGTGCTGTATCCTTTGGTACATAATATTTGCATTACAGATTTGCACATTTTTGAAAGTGTTTGAAAGTTGAAAGTTTTTTTTCTTCAAGCTCTTTTGCAAGCTTCACTGAAATCTGTGTGGCTTTAACCAATTTAGAGATGATACATCAGCCATCTGGCTGTCGGAAGAAGAGTAAAGCTTTGACAATTAGTGATGATGTTCCAAATATGTTTTTCAGTTCTGCTGGTAATTTGACATTCAAAACTGTTCTCTTTGCATTTGGCAACAGTATCAAGAACTGTGATGTGTTCGATGACAGTTTTTGCTTCTTTTTGAAACACATTCACATTACCTTTGCTGCTTGTTTCAAAGCACATATTTCTTTGTCTTTTTGCTCCAATCGTGACTTCAACCCTTCGATGTTGGCAGGATCGACCTGAAAAAAAAGATGATAAAGTAAAAATCAGAAATATAATAACCAATAATCATCAAGGAAGTCATTAATAATGTCAACAACAAATACTGTCATTTGTCAGCAATATTCATGTATTGATGTACTATGTGTGCCTTAGATTTTCAAGGTCTGCGAGGAGACTTTTAAAGCGTGAGAGCATCAGTTTCTAGTTATTATCAAGCATGAAATGACCCCTCTAATTATCTACTTTAGATATCCTCTTTCTAACAGTGTATGTAGTAGTATTTACACAAGCAGTAGACAGACAGCAGCAGCAGAGATATGCAAATGATGGGTAATTAGGCAAGGATTCCATTTTTCAAAAAGCAATTTGACATATTGTGGGGAAGGTGGGCAGTATTACAATTCTTTCATTTCCTGCTCCCTTTGTATGTATCTTGCATCTCATCTTCTTTGATCATGTTATGATATCTTATTTTGATTGCAGAGTAGTTCAGTCTAGGGATTGACGCACACAGCGATGCGTTAAACGCAATCTTTCATGTTTAGATTTTGAAGGTTGAAATATTCAACAACCAACTAGTGGTCAAATATGAAATCTTGGACCACCAACCAAGACAGCAAAAAGTTGTATTTTTTCGTGAAATTGTGGAAGAAAAATGGTTTCAAAGTGGTCTGTTTGTGTGTCTCTGAGGAGCATCAGTAGAAGCTTGAAGTCTCCCAAATGATAGGTTCAATCTCCTCTCCAGCTCCATGGAATTTCCTAAAAGCCAAATTACACTCAGTAATTCCGGCCCTTCAAGTGAAGTGTCGAGGACACTTCAATTTTAACACCTACCATTTTCATACTGCTATCATCATTTTCTCCTTACATTACCAATTTGACCATAATAAACCAGCTAATGTTCAAATGAAGTGGAACTCAAATTAAAAGAGTTACAAAAATAATGTTCACTGCAGATGGCGAAAGCCTTTTAAAAAAGTGTCAAGGATGTGGGTTTCTTCAAATCAAGTCATTCAAGGCTCAACTCCAAAACCAAAAGCTCTAAATGGTTTTTCCTCATGATCATTTCCTTTTCTCTGACTTCATTAGTCAAATAGGCCCCGCAAGCTATCCATAAGGCCCGTTTTTTTTCGGTTATTACATGTCTTCACTGAACCTTTTCTAAAAGGCAGTTTGAAAATGACTTTGTGGAAAAAAACGTCAATAGTCAATACCATTCAAAGATTTCAAACAGATGTTTGATGTCTAAGCAAAGCAAGCTGCAGTAGTGTGAACTGTGAACATTAGTGAAAAACGAGGCTATAGCAATTTCAAACATAATTGTGGTGTTCATTTTACTAATGGTTGGAAATCAATGAAGCAAAGTCTACATTTTTTAAACCAGGTGTTTTTAGCATAGAGGATCAGATAACGAATAGCGTAGAAAAGGAGCAAAAAGTGAAAAAGGGTGTCAATCATATTCTTGTCAATTGTTCTGCCTGAAAAGGCAGGAGCAGCAGTAGATCTTGAATGCTAAATAGCAAGGTCAAAAGGCTGTTAGTTTTATTATCATTGAAGGCAGCTTTGGCTTGAAGGGGTCCGTTTGTAAAAAGGGGTGTGGGTATCTATATACTAAAGGGCATCAGCAAAAAATTCACTAAAAGTTGGGCGGTTTGAGGGTGTCGAAACGCAATGCGGAAGAACAAGGGTTGATGTAAAAAAGCTCCCATTTTTTACGAGATGTTTAGTGACACATTTTTAGCCTTAAAAAGATCCCTCTACTTTCTCTATTCTTTTCTACTGAGTACTGTTTGCACTTGGGATCATCGTAATGAGTCGTACAACAAAAAATGTGCTTCTTGGTGATTTACGATGACTTTGTAATTGCAAAACTTTCCCTTCTGTGATTTTTCGGGGGATTTGCTTCTCGAGCTTTATAGTAGGAAGAAGAAGGAACCGAAGCTTCCATTGAAGATTCTGGATTATAGGCGAGGTCAATCAAAAAATGGAGATTTGCTGACAAGGTCAGTTTGCCAGAAAAACGCGAGATTTTCCATGGTTGATTATGCGATTCTACCTAAACTCTTTTGCGTTGCGCCGTTGAAGAGTAGGAGGTTCTCGGTTCTCAGGTTTGGCTTCCTCGTTTTTTATGCAAAACAAATCAGAACCTCACATAGGCACTCGTAAATAATCCTTGTACAGCAAAAAACGCGAGTTTTTTTGATGACTTTCAAGTATTTTTTATCAGTAGATGTGGAGACTTATTGACTCAAAGCAAATGACTTAATTTCCTCTCTAGTCAATTGCAATAATGCTGAATTACAATAAAAAACTTTCTTTCGCGATTGCAAGTTTCACATTCCTCATGCCAATGCCAATGAGAGTTGAGACTTTGGAAAATTTGACAATGCTAAATAGGCAATTCTCATTTCTCATGGCATCAAGAAGGCATTATCCAATCATCCAACTTGTCACTTTCCTTCATACTCACTGCTGCAGCAAAAGGAGTGGTTGGTTTATAATAACTGCACTTGAATGATATACGATGCACACCACAGCACTGCAATTCCCCATTTTTGACTAAAAGATGATTGTGGTATGCATAAGTTTGGATGAGACGGTGGACTTAATTCATGACCCTTAAAATCAGCTTTGATTCACAAAGAACCAGAGCTTTGCAGAGCTGATGCTTGGAAAAATGAAGACTGTTCAGTGTTCCTATTTTGGGCTTGAAACTGCATTTTGTACAGAAGAACACACTGAACCAAAAGACCACTTTTATCCCCAGATATCCTGTGATATTCTAAAATAATTGTTCTTATCTTCGACTCCACTTTTTGCCTGTCTAAAACTGACGCAATCATTTTTCAATGCAGGGCTCCGAATGCAGATCAAGCATTAGAAATCTGCAAAGCGCTGGTTGAACAGCATGATCATCCCCTTTTGATTACTAATGACTCCAGACACAGCGGGTAGGGAATTTCTAGCTAGGAGAGGATGCATTCTTCAGTTCTTCAACTCCTTCATTTATCTTGGTTTTACAAAGATATTTACCTGCAAACCTAACCTATTCAGTTATGCATTCAAAGCAATTAGAGAGAGACTCTAACGCAAGAGTTAGCGAAACGCACTCTCCTCACGTTTCTCGTTAACTTTACTAAAGACTCTGTACTCTAGGAAAAGACCCCCAATCGAGCTTAGAAACGGAAATGCACACATACGACATGATGCGAATCAGAAAATCTGGGTATAACTGCTGCCCAGACAAGCGTGAAAGCTAACGAGGTTTAACACTTTTCTTCTTGCTATGCTTGCAGGTCCTTTTGAAAACTATCCTCGTGCCAAGCGCACGTTTCTCTCTTCAGTTCAAGTGCCTTGATGGATCATCTGTCATGGGCCTTAAAAAATGCATTAAAAATCCAACATGAAAGTTCGTCCAGCATTCTTTTTTAGGCAGGATTATTAATTGTTTTGGAAAGGCATTTACCGCTTGTCATCATTACATAATGAATGCTTATTGAAGTTGCGTTACTTCATTGTTGGTAATTATAAGTGCACTAGTCCATTAATCTCAACTGTCAATGGCAGCAATGAAGAAATTGAAACCTTAAAGTCTACTAAAAGGATTTCGCAACTGTACACTTTTCATGGAGCTGCTGGTGCTATGCTCTTAAAAATGCACATTAATTTTCGTAACATCATGCGCCACGTCTATGTCTTCGTCTACTCGGGAACTTCGTCATGACATCACTCTTCTTTGCAAAAAGTCTGCAAGACAGTCAGCCTCCTGTCTTGTTCTACTTCACGTCAGATTTCAATTTAGAGCTGAGGTACTGCTTCCATCTCACTGTTCTAAGCACCCTAGAGTCAAAATGTTCTTTAATCCATAAGGTTGAAAACTAATCAATTGAAATATTTTTAATGCCGCAGTGTGCAACTCTGCAATGTGCACAGTGATGCAATGAGGCCTTCTTTCCCTTTCTCGTCTTAAAGGCCTTGATGCTCCACATGCCCTATAAAAGTCGTGATCCCCATTCAATAGCAAATAAGGAGAGGATCAGCAAAGCCTTATTCCTCAGCGAGCATTTTTAAAAGAGATATAAAATGTGGGTTGAATGATCCTGGGTGGATCCTGAGTTTTGCTGCTGGTAGTTTTATGACATGGGCCGCTTTTGCGAAATCGGAGACACCCCAAACTTTCACAGTTTTTGACCGTGAAACTAGAGTAATACGACCACCAATTGTGTTTCAATTGCCCCTCAATTTATGATTTGGTTTCACTACTTTGTTATACACAGTGAGGCAGACATAAGATTATAGTTGAATTTTTGAACAGATGAATGTTTTTGCCTCAGTGTGAGGTATAGTTTTTCAATGGAAAAAGGGCCTAAGAGGATTTTACGGTCCGTCAAAAAATTACTACGGATTGAAAATGCTTGCACAATAAGATTTTGAAAAGAAGAAGGAAAAAATGGTAAAAAACAAGAGTGGAAAACAAGACCTTGCTTCTGCAAGCCAAAGGAAGAAACTGCATTTGTAACCCAAGACAAGTACAGGGTCTTCAAACCGTAAAGGACACTGAAGAAACAAGCAGTAGCCTCGTTCTTTAACAAAGATTTATGACTTCTCTAAAATGTCAGCTGATGTCTAAGTTATATCTCTTCTCCATTTGGAAATTTGATCTTACCTGATTAGAAGCCAAGAAACTTTGATGGAGTTGCTTGAGACTTTGCGTTAATTCCTTATTTTTGGCGCTTAACTCCAGATTTTGACGCGTTTTCGACTTGGTTCCCCTCTCAGATTCCGCCAAATTGTGCAACTGTAAAAGATAAAAAAAAATACATCAGGTCAGTTATTTTCATAAAGTAAATTGTTTATTTTTGCCCACTGTGTAATAATGCTGCCTCAGCATCTAAGAATTGCATTGCAAATGCAATAATGGAGTAGCAGCGAAAGAGAGATTTCCAATGTTGATAGAAATATCTAAGAGACTTCTGAAGGACATCACTTATGCAAAAAGCCTTTTCAAAGCCACAAAAGAAATTGATGACGCGCCTTGTATTGAAATGTCACATGTCAAACCTTGGCCATGAATTTATAGCTTTCTGCAATGTTTTCTTATAGGTGATGGAGCAGCAGTGTTTTGTACATACTTTTTTATCAGTTTGAGAAGATCAAAAGTGCACAACTAGACTGCTTCATAGCTTTAGTAACTGTACTTTTTTATGGCACAGTTTCCTGCCCATTTTCTATGATGATGCAGTGTCTACAAAACGCAATGCAGCAGCGAAGTGTACATGCGGTTATTTTCAAAAGAAGGGCCCCCTCTAGCTTCTTCTTCCTCTTTGAAGCATCTCGTGGGTGTTGCTTTATGAAATTGAGCAGAAAAATCCACGCCTAACCTATTTAGAAAAAGCAAATGAGACTTATTTCCGTCCATTGTTCTTAAAAATGGACTAAGCTAATGAATTTTAGCGTGAAAATTCATATACTTCTTGTGGTAATATCTTGTACTATGAGATGAGTTGAGCCTTTGTTCACACATCATGAGTACTTTTAAAAGGAAATCATGCGTAAGAACAATCCCATAAAAGGCTTAAACTGAAGAAGAAAGTGATTCCTGATCCTTGTCAATTTTCATCATTATGTTCACAGAGTGTCAGTAAATGAAAAAGTTTCTCATTTACCAAAAGGCTACTTAACAAATCACTATTGTTTTTCTAAAGCTCTGCTGTCCATGTCCATAATAAAATTGTAGGTGGTCCATTCCTGAGTCCTCTCGCTTTCTGCACAGCAGGGTTGAACCCCCATTACAATCTGTTTTGAATTATTGTTGCTTTGAATTCAAAATGCAAATTTGGCAAAAGATCATTCTTGCTTACGTCTCGGCAACTTCTTCTTCACTTTCTCTCTTATTTTTCTGGCTGGACTTAAAGGCAAACAAGAATGATGCAGCTTGGCAAATACTTGAAAAAAGGAGGCTAGAGAAATTGTTGCCTAAAGCCCCAACAACCCACGTGAAAATGGCTTGAAATCATAAATCAAAAGTAAAAACTAGCAGAGTTCCTCCCACAACATAAACTGTGAACTATCCTCACGAGGCTAAGATTTATTTGTAGCACTCAAAGGCACAATAGGATTTTACGACTTCATTCGAAACTTCAAAGGGGCCTGTCGGGCTGTCTAGCCGACGACACACTGCTGTATAACTCTTTTTGTAGCTTAATAACTTTCCCTGGTGGATATCTGCAACTAATAAGGACTCCAATCCCACTAATGGACGTGATTTACAACCTCATAGCCTATTAGGCCTATTATATTACTTGCTAGGTACTTCAGGCTGATTGCAATTGGTGGGGAGCAAACATGCAATGAAACCGGAACTTTGAAGCCTTTCCATCTTTAAAAATGGAAGAAGATGGTCTGGGTTTGTAAGGAGATTATGAGACATTTCAAAAATTGAAAACAATGTGAATAGAACATTTTTGGGCATATAGAGAAAATAACGAAAAAATGATCAGATGAGAAACCAATGATAGAAATCTCATTTTCACGCCTATTTCCAATCATCTCTTTTGGTGTCACCTGAGACACAATCTCTCGCAAGAGAAATTCTTTTAATACCATTTTTGAGCAGCAGGGCAGGAACTTGAGACCTGAGAGCAGAAGATCTGATTTTCTACCAAACCTAACCTTTCACTTTTGTTTTCCGGGTATGTGTTTTTCAAAAACCAGAAAATGCAAACAGAACTCTAACTCTTGCTTCTTGTGAATTGAAATGAGATTGTAATTGGCTTGGAGCTGTTGCAACCAGAGCATCATCTTGAATTCCATGAAAATTGACAAGTGTAACTTATTGGAAGAGCGCCAATTGAAATTCAACACACCTTAAAAAATGTGAACTACCGCTGCAACCTCTGCTGCTCGGCTCGTCGTGATTCGATTCAAACTTTTAAAAAAATGCCCAAAAATACGTGATGTGTCGCTTCGCACGGCGGCAGTCAAAGTGATTTTTTGAGCTGACGTACTCTGCAAAAAGTGCACACAAAGCGGAATTGAATCATCACGAATTTTGCTTGACTTGTTTAAAATTCAAAAAGTCAAACGTTTTGTCTTCTTCTTCCGACTGACTTTTTATTGTGTGTTCACACTACTTTTTTCCGTTTCCTTTTCACAAAAAAATTGCGGTTTGAAAAGTGGGTAGAATGTCTTACAAGTTTGAATTTTCGCGCTAAAACAGATGAAGAAACCCAATCTTTGTCTAAGGTTCCATTATTTTGCACTTTTTGCTCTAAAACCAACGGACATCCTTTAATGAAGATGAAAACCACAAAAGCCTCTTTAAAAATGTAACAAAACCTTGCGTAACTTTTTAAATCTTTCCGGGGAGTTTAGCACCGAAGTAGAGTACCATATTGGGCACAAAAAACGGGTTTTTTATCTTGTGAAAGTTGTCACAGATAAATATGAAAAAAAGGGCAAAGCAATTATTTCAAATGCAAAAGGAAATCTGAAAGTAAGAAGTTTTTGACCTCCTCCTCTTACTGCATTGAAATTCTGCCAAATTGCCGTCAATTTTCACCCCAAAATGGGCATAAAAGGCTGTGTGTAATAATGATACTTTCTCCTTTATAAACAGAAGCAGCGTTCAAATCTCCTCTTTTTATGGTCATACTACCAAGAACCATCATCATTTTTTGAGGGGCTGTCCGAGTGTCCAATCAATGAATCAAGCAACTTTAAATTGCAATCATGGCCATGGGAAACGAGAATGAGAGGGGGTAGCAAAAAATGGTTCATCTATTGGTTTTTTGCTCCGTTGATGAGGCGAAAAAAGCGTTTACATCTACTTCAAATTGCAGATTGAATTGAGATAAGAAATTGTACAACCCCAATGTGGGTTTTATTTCAAAGGAGTTTTCTATGTAGAAAGGGTCTTTTTCGGTTTAACTAGACAAATGAATTATGAGCATCGATTAAAGCGGGACTTTCCATTATAAATGGACATCAAGAGACCGAGAAAAAAAACGTGATTTGTAGCCAGATTTCACTTCTTGGACTTCAAAACTTGATACGAAAATGAACTAATGTCTATTGAAAGGTAGAAATTATTCTTGAGCAGAAGTCTGTGAATGACATCAGCAATTACATTGTGAAGATTTTTGGCACACAGCACTGCAGAATTCGTGGGAAGTCTCAAATCGTGTGAAGGTTGCTCTCTATAAAGATGAAAGATCGAATTCTATCATTGTTGCTGCTCATTGAGTACATCATGATCAGTTTGGCCTTGCATTCTAAAAATCACAGGAGCATTGCAAAAATGAACAATTGACTGACTTGCAAAGCAGCAGAAATATATTTTTACAATCCTTTTGTTACAACATAAAATTGAACAAAAATCCTTCTTTTGTCAAAATTATCATCGAAGAATTCTTTTGTTTTTCTGTGCCTTGTTTTACACACTTGAATGGTAGGACATAATGAGAAATTATGGTTTTTGCACAAAAAGACATGAATATGCAATTTTCAGCACAAGGTGCAGTCCGTAGCCGCAGCCTAGCAAGGCTTTGAAGTTCGTAACGGTAGAATGAACTCAAATACAATGACAGTACAAATTCTTGAACTGAGGAAGAAAATTCTAATTGCAAAAAAATCACCTTTTATGAAAATGAAGTCAAATAGGCTGATATTTGATTTTATTTTTTAAAAAAAGTTTATTTGGGTATGGAAAAAAGTCCCCAAGTAATAACTCTGAATTTTTAGCTCAAAAAGGTTTGAATCTCTAAGTTGAAACTACCTAATGACTAATGAGAATTAGATCGAATTTTCAAACACTGTGAAGTAAAAAGTCTTTCATTCATGACTTCATTAGTTCAACCATTTTGAAAAAGGACCATACCCAATGGATTTTCTTCAGTCTACCAACTTTTTTATACGCCTACCACAAAAAATGTTGAACATGCCCAGATGACAAGATAGAGCCTCTGAATGACAAAATGGCTGCAAGATATTCCGGCTAATTTCTATCATGGCAGACCCACAGATATCGTTTTACAACACCTACAGAGTTAGCTGCTGCTAGATGCCTCCCTTCCTCCTGCATTCTACGCACACTTTGGGTCTACGCTCAGCTCAGGAATGTGAGAGAAATCTCAAGCTAACAGCAGCAGCAGAACAGTGAGAAAACCACTCCTACGATGGTTTAGCCGCTAAACGTCCAACCCAATCCATAAACAGACACAATGCTAATCAAGCTTGAAAATAGGCTTATGTCAAGTGAGCTTTCAAAGAAATTTGGAATTCTGTTTATTTTCTTTCAAAGTTAGTCAAGTTTTAAAAAAAGACCTTGAAAAAGGCCTATTTGAGTGCAATGAGGGAAATTACATTAAAAGTGCCAACAACCGCAAAGAGCCACTCAATTGAGGATGCCACTGTCGAAAGATTTTTCCGGGATTGTGAGGTCTTTCAAGGACTCCTGCTAGCTCTATAGCATCGGGAGGGAGTTTTTTCTTGCCTTCTCTATCTTCCAATCGCCTTAGGAAAAATGCTAAAAAGATTTTCTCTAAGGTGCCGGGGGCCTGTCCCTACCAGGCAGCAGCACTCCATACACTCTGCTGCCAAGAGGCATCAGCTTTAAACCTAGACCATCAACTGGAGCATCGCATCATCTTTGAAGAGCCGATCGATAAAATAGAAAATCCAGGTGGAGTCTACAAAGTGCGCAAAAAAGGCCTTTACGGCCCATTAAAGAGCCCTTTGCATTACTCCACTCCTTAGTCATCTTAGAAAGTGTTTTTAACATTTTTCAAATGTCAAAGTGAGACTTCAAAGAAATGAATGTCAATCATGTGTGAAGAGCTATGTTCAAAGCTACTTTTGGAATGTTGTTCTTCCTGGTTTGCAGCACAGATAAGTCTTCTCTGTTCTCTCATGAGAAATCCTCAAAATTGTAGGGATCAAGTGCCAATTAGTGTTGGTGATGGTGGTGCGAGAAAGGAAAAACTGTTGCAATTTGTGGCGACCTAGACTTGCTTGGTCTATCTTCACGCTAACTTCAACTTTTTTTGCGGTTTTTCTTTTGTGACTGGTTTTGCAGTTTTGTGAATGAGGCTGTTCTAATATCGTGAAGGAATTCAGAGAGCAGTCCATGGAATCCAGCACAGACCAAACCCCAAAATCAACAAAAGTCATGCCAAGTTTCACGGTGAAGTGGAAATGCTGCGAACAGACGGAACAGACCAAACTAATAATGCAGCTCAGCAACGGACCTCCCAAGTTGCCACGGATCAGGCATTTTTCAAGCCTTTTTCGTTCAGTTTGTAACAAAGTGAGCGAAGCGAGCATTAGTTTTAAATGGTTTGACTGATTATTGGAAAAGTAGGCTGTGGAAAATGACGCATCACGATTAGAACAGAGGGAAAAAAGAAAAGTTGCTCCTCAGTCCTCACATTGAGTAAAAGTGACAAAAGATGTCCAAAATCGTGATGATGGGAAGCCCATAATTATTGGGTGTCATCTTTAGAGAAGAAGACCTGCTGTCTTGCGCTCCTGACAATGGAACTTCAGCAAAGGATAGATAGAACAGGTGCCAAAAAAGCCTCAATGAAAACTTTCGATTTCTTTGGTGATCAGATTTGCCAAAACAGGTTTGGATGCTTCACACCTTGACCACTACTCTCTTCACTTTCACTATCCTCAATCATCTAAGAACTTTCAACCCCTTGTTTTGGAGGTTGGAACCTTGTTAAAAAATCAGGTCCAAGCTCATTTTCTTTGGCCACATAAAGTACATAGACAATCATTATCATCATCCTTTGCTTGAGATTCATATCTAGACGTCCTAGTCCTTGAAGAATTTTACCCCTTTTTTATGGCCAACCCTCTATTGAAAATTCCAATTTCACTTTTCAACTCCCCTTGTGTGTGACTTTGGGGTTAGTGCAGAAATGGGCAAAAAAGGACTGAGAACATAAAACTTATCCTTTTTGGAAGACACAAAAGATTACTGCCACTTTTTTCGTAATCATTCACTTTCTAATTTGGTGCAGATTGCACTTCTTTTTATTAGAAGGGATAAAATCTCAGTAGAGAACAGAGATCCATTTTCTTTACTGTCGTTTAGAAAACAAACGGAGTGTGTAAAGTTGCAGGTCCAAGCCTTTTTAGGATGACTTGTTAGCCAGCACCTTTGAAAAAAAGAAATCGGAGGAGAGGGTTTTTTTTGCTGCAAGTTAAAAGTCATTGAAAAGAACTCATTATGGTAATATTTGTCATGGTGCTGTTGATGCTTTAAGGCAGTAAAAGTGGCTGAGAAAAGGATTGTTGGGTATGGATGGGCTGAGTCACTCTGAGAAATGAAGAAGAGAATGGGACTTTGCTACGCTAGACTGAAATGGGACCTACTCCTACATTCATCTTGTCAATGTTCGATTTTAACGAAGTTGCATAGTAATGGGATTCTTCTTGCATTTTGGGCGCGAAAAATTCAAATGACTAAAAATTCTAGATTTCAAAATGGGATTCAGGCGCACAGTTATTACTTTTCATCAAAAAATTTCCAATAGGACAAAAAAATTGACCTTTGCCCTAGTGAGCATCTATCAGGATAATTTTCAACTCACAGAGAAATTAACGATCCATCATCAAGTTTTCCCACATTCATTTCTCGTCGGATGCCTATCAGCTGCTTTATTTTTGAGTGCATTTCATTGCTAATGAGCCAGGCTACTAGCTACTAGGAGATCATTTCGGCAGATATTATGCAAGCGACCGTAGTATCAAGTGAAAACTTGAAGTGTCGCAATGTGTATGTTCCACTTTGGTCCGGCTCTCTGCACTACAATAGCCTGAAATTAGTTGCTCAGGACTCATGTGCAAATTAAAATGTAGGCCAGTAGTAATACTGCATCTTTCAAGTTAGAAAGTGTTCAAAGCATATCAAAGTCGAGAATCCAGACGAGAGGCAAAAAATTGAATGATGACAAAGAGAAATCGGGGAATGAATGAACGAATTAATTCGTTGATGACCGAAAAGTATTACTTTTGGATTAATGTAAGCAAAGAAATAAGTTTTAAAGAATATAGAGTATGAATATGTAGGCTAATTTGCTGAATTTACTGATCTTTTAAGAATCTTAAAAGTCAAAACAATTAAGACGCGTCAAAGACGGATTGGTTTGTAGTTCTGCAGACTCCTGTCTTGATTTTGAGGTCAGATAATACGATTATTCCACCCACCAAGTGTCCATATCATCCTATCTCAACTTCATAACAACTCTTTCTCTTCAGTCAGGCTAAGTAAGTCTATTCAGCACTGTCTTGCTCAGGCTTCATTGTTGAAAATCATGAATTCTTTCTATCTTTACAGTCATGACGAGAGATCCATCACAACTTTCACGCCTTCAAGTCCTCACAAGTCGCGTCTGAAGTGCTCACAAAATGCCAATAAAAAAGAAGAGTCAGTGTGACTGTGAACTTTGTCATTCTTTTACAAACACAGTGGTGCAAAATAACATCTTACAATTGGAGGCTTAGCATGAATTCATAGCTTATTTAGTATTAAGGATCAAAGTAACAAGCGTTCCAATGTGTTTTATCAAACACTTGTAACGTGACAAGTGTATTTTATAAGCTAATCTTGATTCTTGATATTATTCCGAGTTTAGTTCAGAATCATCTTACACTTTGAATAGAGCTACAACTATTTCAAGTAAGTAGCATAATTATTTTTAGGAGATTTGATCACAGTGTGGACCGTGTGGACATATTTTCAGCTACTTGAAGTAGGAGACTTTTAGTGTTTGCATTGTAAACTGCAGGATTTTTATGATACTTTTCTCCCTCCTTCATGACTTTTCATTTTGGAAATGCCAGCAATGGCTCTAAGATCGGAAAATGACCTTTTGAAGTTAGCAGGTGGAGGATCCAGCATCATCCCTTTAATGACTGTGAGTTTAGTTGGCACGAGATTCATAAGAAGGAGAGTACTGCTAAGATGCAAGTCTAGTGATCAAGTGAAACTCGATGATGATGGTAGTTGACTATCATCATGATTATGCTTGAATCAGTCCCTCAAAAATGATCATTAGCCTTGCAACTTGCAAACAACTGATTTTAAACTCTTGAACTGAATTCTGATTCAATTTCTAGACTAGAGTCAGATGGCCTGCAACACACGATGGCATGATAATTAACTGAGAAAAGCTAGAGGGGCATCAGCAGCTAGTTTTGAAGGGGCAACGTGCTTCGTGACAGAAAGAGGCCAATGTGCAATTGCATTCAGAATTTCTAATATATTTTACCCCCTGTACAACATTCCTCATCATCTCAAGAAACAGATTTGGAGTTACAGATTTTTAGGATATCACACACCTGTGTTCATGACTATAAAGATGCAACGATGAATAAAATCGTCTTTCTTACAGAAACACCTGAGGGTACTTTTTTGCAAACTTCTGCTAAAAACAGTATCTTAGTGGAAAAGAACAAGTGGAATGAATAGGATAACCTTATCTAATCTACTTTTCGCTATCTAATGTGACAGCAGTCAGCTGATTTTAGTGATGCCTAAACCATGGGACAGAAGCAAATGTGTTTTCTAGTTATCAGTGTTTATGTTCTGTTCATAGTTTTTTGTACAATTGGCATTGGTATCAAGCTAGGCTATGGAAAGAAAACCAAAAAGACTAAACCTGTAGAAGCCACACAAGTAACCATCAAAGAATTGGATCAAGATTGTTATTGTCGAAAAGTAACACCTTTAGCTGAAACACCAGTGCAAAATCGGTCAACCTGCAGTCAATATGCCACGGATAGGGGACCGGGTCAAAAAGTTATTTCATATTCATTCTATGGTGACTTACAATCAGCTTACTTTAATGGCATTGCTGAAAATCTGGCTTTAATCCAATTGTTGTATCCTGATTACATCATGAGAATATATATGGATAAAAATTCTATACAAACTGACGATGAGTATCAAGACTTGTGTGACTTATATTGTAATGAACCTAATTTGGATCTCTGTGATGTTGGTGAAATTGGTAAGCAAAATACTTCCGTGACTTGAATCATTTCAGAAAAAAGTAAATAACAAGGACAGAACAATGCATACTTGCTGTCAACGCTTATTCGACCTTCTTCCTTAATGACCACAAGATGACATGATTTCGTGGTTTCAAATTCAACCACCATATAAATGACATTTTTCAACTGTTTGTAAACCACTCACCGAAGAAAATTTTCAAACTCTATCAATCTACTTACTGCAAGATATCTTTCAATTACTTTTCAAGCAAAAAAAGGTTTAATTCAAAAAAGCTTCTCATAATTTGGATAACCCAATTTCATTAGACTAAAAATATCACTTTAACACTAGTTTGAATTGCAGTTCACAATTATTTTTTGTCAAGACCTTTTTGGTATATCATTCAATGCAGTTTATACCAACTTGACACTAATGGATGCTGACACTCGTAAACCTGTTGCATCCTAGTATGAATGGCTCTGCACGAGTCTCCCTTCTACTTGACATAAAGTTCCCTTTTTTGCGTTATTTACAGAGCAATATCCAGGGTTAGAAAAAAAGTTCGGAATGGTCTGGAGATTTGCACCCATGGCTGACCCCTTGGTGGCTGAATGGCACTGCCGCGACCTCGACTCGCGTCCCAGTCAGCGTGAATTGGCAGCTGTACAAGATTGGCAACAATCCCAAAAGACTTTTCATATCATGCGCGACAATAAGTATCATGGGGCATCCATTGTTGGCTGCTGTTTTGGCATGAAAATTGAGATTACAAGAAACTTTCCCCAAATGAAGAAAATGTTTGAGGCAATGCTTGATTATGTCAAGCTTAAGTGGTTCAAAGGGTTGGACCAAAACGCTCTTCATGCTGTGGTTTGGCCAGAGGCTCAAAAAGACATGGTGGCTCATGACAGTTATTTATGTCATCACTTTGCCAGTGATTTCAACCGGCCCTGGCCGACTCAGCGAATTTCTGGGCCCGATTTTAGTGCCCCTGAAGTCTTGAATTTTGTTGGAAGTAATGGTGGAAAAATTACGTTTGCTAACCATGGGGAGTGTCCTAAACAATGCCGCCCAAAAAATCATCCAGATTGGTTACTGTGTTGAAAATAGATTTCTAATATTACAGATTTGGATTCTTTTTTGTGAGTGTGTCGTGAAGCCCACCCATTAAATAACACTTCTCTCTGAAGCTCTAGGGAGCTAGAGGAAGTGTTTTCACTCGACATCAGGTGGTAGCTAAGACAGTAGTTCCAGAGCAAAAAATAGTTAATTAAAACCTGGGATAATTGGCGCTCATAAAGGGAGTTATTTTCTCCTTATGTGCAAATATCATTAAAAACGTTCTCACAACACAGTTAGAGAAATGTAGAGACCAGTGGAAAAAAAGAGTTGTAATTGACGACATGAGGCAACTACATCAGATTATTTTCTAGTGAATTATGTCATCGCCCTGTGTAAAAGTATTTGAAGCACGCATGTTGTTGCGCTGGCCATTCCACAGAATCAGCACCACAAATCTTGCTGTTTCAGACGAAATAGAAATTCTGGTAAAACTGTCACTGAGTTTCACTTTAACTTCTAACTTTTAAAAGAGCCTATGGCCAAAAATGTAATACTTGTCGTCCAAGAATCAAAAAATATTTTTACTGGGGATTTTGAAGAAAAAGTAGTGAAATCTGTCCAGCACACTGTGCATAAACAGAATTTTTAATTACATTGTAGAACTTTTACAAAATAGCCCTGAAGCTTGATGGTCAACATATTTTACCCCCCACAGGTGCATATACTGACGCGCGCTTTGTCCCCCTTTTGTTTACCAATTTTTCGCTATAATTCCACTTTCTTTTAGCCAAAAACACATAATAAAAATTCTTTTGGTTGTCATTGTCTTACCTCCAAACTAGCCGAAGATTCCCATTTTCGAATTTGACCACGTACTGTTGCGTTCAACTTTTCCGTGCTCCCCTTCCACGATGCCGTTGTTGAAATCTTTTCCGAACTGCCCTTCCACTGAGGAATTTTGGAAACTGATTTGAATTTCAAAGGAGCATCGATAGAACCACGCCTTTCGTTCAGTGAGGGAGGAGAAGATATTTCCCGCCTCAAAATTGGTTTACCGGCTCCAAGTTTAGGCTTGGGTGGGATCATAGGGGGCTGCGGTGAACTGAGATTATTTCTCAGCAAATCACTTTTTGATCTATGATGCACTGGGGTCGAACGACCCGAGGAACCGGCCCCAGTCCCATTTTTTGACGGGGTGGGAATTTTAGACTTGAAAAATGGTTTAGGAGTCATCATGGTGGCCGGAAGACTAGACACACTCAGTGAGGATCCTTCTCGGCGAATGCCGAGGCCGACAGAGGCCAGAGAATCCTGGAGGATTCCCTGGACATTTTCGGCGTTGTCAGCCATCTTTTAGCTTCTCATAAATCTATAGAGGAAGTTTTGATATAAATCAAGGTTTTCAAAAAAGGCTTCAAACTACAGTGTTAAATGAGACCATTAAAAAAACGTGTGGTTCTAAAAGTTTAGAAACTGCCAATAGACAAGTTAACACTCCATGACAAGCAATTGTAGTCACCGTAGAAAGTGTCAGAATTTTTAAGACTTTTAACTGTTGGTCTCAACTAACACGTGTGCAGCTCATAACAATAAAAGACACTTACAGAATAATGTCATTAGTTTGAAAAGTATCCAGGTTCTTTTTTAAAAGATTCACTAATTTAGCACATTTTGCACGTGCAGTTACGTTGAGGGTTGACTCCCAACTGAGCTTCGAGAGTTCAAAGCGATGCAACTGAGCACGAAGCGGCGCAGTAGATGCCGCTAACCACCACTCCGTCTGCTCTCAGTCCGTGCACTACTACCACTGAGCTGCTCGCAAGTCTCAGCTGAGCAAGTTGAGAGGTCTAAGAATAGCAAAGAAAACATCAGATGCTCTGTGATTTTTTGCACATGATGGATTAAACCGATTAGAAAACTAGGTAAGTATTCTTTTCATGATTTACAGACATTTTGCGTCAAAGGAAAGAAAGGAGAAGGCAGGCGCCGGGCAGACACCATGAAATTCCAAATCAAATCTTTCAGTGGAAAAGGGCATGAACTATGAAGGTGATAGAAATTAAACGCGTGCCACTATATGTCTGCACCACCATCTGTCTGATTGGACTTGATCACGTTATTTTACTTGACACATCGGTGTCTTTGAAGCCAAGTTTTTTATAAGCCTTACCCACAATGTTTTGAAATGGCCGAAAAAGTCTTCTTTCATTCGATTTAAAACAGAAGACCTTTTTATAGTCAGTTGAAAACTCTGTGATAAGCCTTTGCTTAGTTGGCGAGAATTAGGTTTCATTGGGCGTTGCCGTTTTTTTGCTGATCTAACGCTTTTTTTGTAAAGGTTGGTTGGCGACTATCAGACGTGCAGAACTACTCACTCGCCAAAATCGAAATTTGAAAATGAATCTAAAGTTTTCGAAAAAAGAGTGAAAGTTAGCATTTGTCTAGAAGTTCAAAGTGTGAAATATTCTGCAAAGAGAAAAACAAGTTTCAAGATTCTAATGCTACGTGAGTTTTCTGCAGAAGTCCTTTTATGGCAGGTGTACAGTTTTTTAAAACTTTACTGTTAGCTCAAAGGATTGCAAGTTTAGGAGACGCTTTCACGCTAATATTTCATGCTTCCCACGTCTATGATTTTATTTGGAACGTAGAACATTAAATGATGAAGACTTCAAGTTTCAACCATTCATTGTTTACTTTGCATTCCAGTCACCTATTTCAAAACAACTTGGGCAGTTTTTACAAAAATGCCACAGGATGCAAATTATCATAACAGTCGATTAGTGGATTATGAAAAGCCAAGTTTTGGTCAAGAAATGTTGCAATATTCCCAGTCTGTGCGGTTTTTTTCGCCACAGTAATGGTTGCTTGCTGCTGCATTGTATTTAGTACTGCACCCTGGCTTGAGGCAGTAGGGTCTTGAAACCTTATCCGTTCATTCTTATTTTTGGTACTTGGAGTTGTAATGATGCAATTCATTTTTGTGCAAAGGAGGAGCTGCAAGTCAATGACTTGATTTATCGTCTGCAGAGAAACCCAAGCCGAATATGAAATATCAAGACAGCAAATGAATGCAAGAAGGCATTCCTCAGATATCTCTTTTTAGAAAAGCTTCTGCAAAAGTGCATCCTGCTGGTCATAAACTGATGAATCCGGAGATTGGATTCTAGAAGTAACAGAGTCCGGATTTGAAAAAGAACATCTGATAAAGACTCGTGTTACGTCAATGGCCATGACTTCACTGACATTTACATGTGCATAAAAGTGGAAGTAAAATCCATCATGGGTTATACAAGGGGTGTATCCTGACTTTGGATGATTTTTTTGGTTATCAAAGACGGTGATGGATTTGGGTAAGGCAGGATATGAAATTTCCTTCATTTGATGGTTTTGCACTTCTGATTCCTTTTTTTAGAAACATCAATTGAGTTTTTAGAGTAGCACTAAGGGTAGCAGAAAACGTGATATAAACACGCTTGATAGCATGTTATGATCCATTCCAACCAATTTTTCAGCTCATTTAGTTGCGGCGAGAAATTTATTTTCTCGGTTAACTAGAGCTTCAGGCCTTTATGCAGGCACCACGGGCACCACATACATACGTACGATTTACTATTGTACACTGAGAAAATAAGTACATTTCCCATGGTCAAAGCCACTCATTATTCATGATGGTTTTCATAATTTCTGTCCACAAATTACATGATGAGCTTGACCTCAATATTAGTTTTGACTTTGCAATTGTCTTTGAAATCAAAAGATGCACATCTTCAAGGCAACAAGGTACACATTACGTAACGTGCTAGTTTCTTCGATGTGATTATTCAATAGCTTACATAATATGTATTTATGATTAAATATTTGCATGTACTTTTAATCCCTTGAACCTACATCTCCAGACCGGGGTGTTATCTTGCTCATCTAGTACTTATGTGCCTGGTTTCGATTCTGTCATGACACTTGCTTACTATCTAAGACTCGGACTTGTCATTGTTTCCCTACAATCTTTGTTGGAATAGTTATCATGGATTGTGCCGTATGTGGAGCAGATGCATCAGGATTGTACTACGATGCTAGACTTCAAACCTGTTTTGCGTGTCGAGTTTTCTTTCGAAGAACTGCTATCAAAAGTAACCTTCCGCTTTGCATCAATCTAAATGAAAACTGTGTCATCAACATTGAAAACAGAACAGCCTGCAAATATTGCCGATATCAAAAATGTATCAAGATTGGTATGTAGATATCCGAGAAAAATCGAACAGTCAGTTGATATGTATCTTACAGGTATGAGTCCGACATCCATTAACAAAATGGGAATAAAAGAAGTTGAAGAAAGTCCCAGGCTTGAGGAAATTCAGCCAGAAGAAAATATTGAACAAGTCATGTCCCAAGTGATGAATTTCTTGGAATCCCCAAAAGTAGCCCAAATCAAGCCATTGAAATGCATATCTAGCCTGATAGACATGTATCTGCCGATGCCACTTACCTTAGCTGAAGAGCAATACATACAAAGTTTAGTTCAAGTAGAGCAACAAGCATTTGATGAAGTAGTGTTGAACGAACCTTTCAGAAACGATGTTGCTAAATTGTTCAGTCAAGATATTAGGATGCTTTCTCTAGAAGCTATCCAACATGGTGTCAATGCAGGGTATGAAAAATGGACCCGATTTGCTAATAATTTTGGTCAATTCTGCCAGTAAGGTTTACACAAAATGAATACTCCAAAAGTACTTTACAAAAAAAAAAAATTCAGATTGGATCAAGGGTCTCAAATGACTTTGTTGAGCACCAACATGAAACTCATCAGATTCTTGGAGTTAGCTGAATTTCTTCATCCAAGCCTAAATGGTAATCAACAGCTGCAAGTACTATTTCGAAGTGCTTTTACCCAGACTTATCCACAACTTCCAGTCTTAGCAGAAAAAGTAATGACTGTAGAAACTATCTTTCCTGGGGGTGCCAAAGGAGGCAATAATGCCTTTGTTGGGTTGCTTGAATCCATTCAAAAGCTGGTGTTAGACAGAAAAACTACCATGATGGTTGTATTGATTTCCATATTTTGTGTACCATCGACTTTCAGTGGTTACAGCAAGGATAGGGTGAAAAGCTACCTGAATTATCACAGACTTTTGTTATACAGATATTTTTGCTCAAAAACTAATTGTCAAGAAGCTAGAATGAAAGTGGAACTCATTGAAATTGTACTCAATTTACTCATGTCATCTGAGTTATGAATAAACATAAGAGCAAGATTGTATAATAATGAGCAAAATCTTGATATGTTTAATCGTGGCCATGGTTCTAGGCCTACGCATTGTTTTGTGAGGCGTAAAATCGTAGAAGAACGAATTGTCCGCTAAGCAAAAACTGTTGGGGGGTCCGCTTACTGCTTGTCTGATGTTGCGCGCGGCAGCAATGTTCAAACTTTCCTTTTGAATATCAAACGACTTTTGCGTGCCGAGCTGTGATGTACGGGTTGCCAAAAAAATAACTGGTTCTTTTTTGCATTGACTAGAGTGCTAGGAGAGAAAGTAAATTAGCTTACCAGGTCCTCTTTGGAGCGTTGAAATCGTTGCGTTTGGACGCGAATCACATCCTCTAATTCGGCAATTTTTTCGCGGTATTTAGCATCTTTGGAATCGCGGCGAGAGGCGGAGGCGGAACGGCGCAGTCTTGGGTTCGGACCGCTCTGAAATGTGGAAAAAAAAACATGAAGATTCGCCATATTGAAATTACAGGGCACTTCACATATTTTTGCAACGTAGTATATGTTGCACATCGGCATCTATCTGATTTTTGCCTTTCGGAAGAGAACTGAAGATTTTGATATTGACAGTAGAGAAGGAAGTTTAATTTGATACTTTATGATTCTGCGAAAAGATTTGAGAATAATTTTTGGCATTCTTTGCATGTTTCAAATCATGGAATGATGGATGACTGTTTTCACGGTCGATATTTTTCTTCCGTTTATTGAACGAGAGAGGGTTCAGCATGACGCAATAAAAAACGCCAACGTTGCGTTGCTTCTTAGACTTTTGAAGCATATTTTGATCGCAAGAAGACATTTTGTATTATATGTACAATTGTACATGAAGTTCTCCTCATTCATATCGATTGGAGCCAGTTTTCTGTCAAATGCCAAAGAATTGGCAAAGACTCACTTGCGACCAATCAGATATGCTGCTATGATGATACTAGCGTGACTTTTACAGAATTGAATTTTCACCTCTTTGATTTACTTTCCATTTCGCGTTAAAGCACATAGATTGTGCATTGCATGCGATTTGAAAGCTCCAGTGACCTTAGAAATTAGACTTGCAAAAACTCTACTCTCTGTATGAAGTATGTAGACTGTAACTCTGTCTATTTTGCATAATCTATAGGAATTCGATGCCTATTACAACTCCTATTATGCAAATTAAGCAAAAAGATCAGATGAACGAGCGCAGCAGAGCAGACTGTCTGATGCAATTTTGATTCTCCTTTTGGGCATTGATGCATTCTTGGACACCTAAATCCCACGAGGAGAACATTATCATGCAAACTTTGACCACAAAAATGTTAATTAAAAATCTACATGTGTGTAATTTATGGTTTCAAGGTCTAGTGTATCTCAGAATTTCCTAACATTAATCGCAAGATCTGTGAGACCGTTAATAGCAGCAATGATGATCCCTGGGAAGAAAAATCAGTGACATGTAATGATGCATCGATCCGATTTTTGCGCGCGATCGAGCTTTTATATACTATATTGACTCTGAAGCAAAGGATATTCTGTGGATTTTCTCTTTTTACAACAAGTTTATGACTTGGAAGGACAGGTATTAAAATGTATCAAAAGCCATAAAAATATTCAATGGGATTCATGGACGAATGATGAAGAAAAATTTAAAAAACTTCAAAAATTCAACTGAGATTTGAACCATGGGAAATAATTGCTGAATTTGGGATTTTTCCTATAAAAAAGAAAGATGATGTGATGATGCAAGCTCTACTCGTATCACATTTAATTGTAGTGTTTTGTGATATAAAAAGTCATCCATCTTGCAGTGCTTCGACTAAGGTCAACTTTAGTGTGACTTTTACTGCCATTCTTTTCACGCTTGGCAAGTTTTTTCTCACCCCCTCCTCCTGCTGTCTATACCATATTTTCTCTTTCATTGGTTGCCAAGAAAGTTGACTAAGAAAAATCATCGCATTCGGACATTACCTTCAAAGATTTGTCAAGCTTGGATTCATTTTCTGGATCTTATCTAGATTACGAGAGATAATAACCAAGAGAATTCAAAAGAGATCTAACTGTATTGTTGCCTGGGTATTGTTCAAAATCATTGAAAATCGTCTTCTATGGCCACCAAAAAGTTGGAAGAACACTAATACTTCATTTTTGGATACCAAAATCGAAGGCTCATAGGGAAATAACTTTAAAAATTTACTCTTACCATTGTTGCGTTCGCAATCACATGTTACTTGTTGAACTTTAAAAAAGGGATAAAACACCACTAAAAGCACTAAAACACTTGTGATATTTGTCACACATGCACAATTGCACCTAGAAGCAACCTGTTACTGCTACTACGCCTTGACGGACGAAGGCCTGAATTGATACTGGAGAATTTGTGTGAATTCCATAGTTGACTGGTGCCAGAGAAAAACAGTCATGCATGACTGACGACAAAGTTAAAGCAGCACATGTATTTCTTTGGCTGCTTTGCTTTTAAAGCTTTTTTAAAGCCTTCGAAGTAGGCCTTGATCGCTCATCTCTGACACGATTTATGGGTTTACACTCTAATGACTATTTTATCTGCAAGTGTTTTCCTAATGATTACTTAGAAGTTTTGCATTTTATGAGAGTTCGATTAGTTCGATGGATAAGTGTCTTTTGTCCCACTTCTTCAAAGGCTTGAACATTGAAGAAATGGAACAGGAAAATTGATTTTGTTGTTGTGTTAATGATGACAAGATGTTCTCCTTGAATGGACCCAATTTTATTGCCACCGATGAAATCTTGAATACCACTTGAATTTCCTATCACTAATTGTTTTTTTGTGGAGTCGTAAAAATGGTAAAAAATACCTCTGAAATTACACCAATGATAGGTCATGGTTGTAACGAAGAAACTTTCGAATTTAAATATTTTAGTATTTTACCAAGAAGAATCGAGGCAGAACTAAACTTTTTTTGTGTCATTGCTGCAAAATGGTTCAAAAGAGCCAATGACATGCCAATCATTAACTAGGACAAGTAGCCTTGAACAACCATCCCAACCGTCAGGTCAACCATGAGGAACCGAAAAAGTCAGGTCGCAAGACCAAATTGTAACTTGCAAATCAGCTTTGCTCGAGTTGCGATGCAAATGAAGTTGAAGACTCTTTGGGAGGTTTTCAATCACTGTAACGATGCGCAATGCAACTCTACATTTCACAATGTTTAAAAATTACCCAAAAAGAGTCTCATTTATTCATTATCTAGGGCTAAAAATTGTAACTTTTCAATCGTTTTTCGCGCCAAAATCAGCAATGAATATGAAGGAAGACCGAAGCTTACTTTCTTTTTAAAAATGAGATATTTTGAAGTGATTTTCAACCACTGTGCTTATCATTTTTCAACAACCTGTAAATCCTGTAAATGTTAACCTCCAAAATAAACAATCGTGCTCTAATGAAAATGACATGATGTCTTTCTTCTCTTCTTTCAGATTTTTATCCTCTTTTCATAGAACATCCAAAATTGGCGTGTTTCGTCTCTACATTCTTGACGCATTGAACATTTATGTCACTTCTTCTGATGCCTGATCATGATTGGAATTCGACTTCGATTGGTTTGAATTTTCTCACCATTATCGATTTTTCATATGCTCCAACATGCTACACAGCAAAGCAATCTAGAGGAACTTGGAAACATGTCTTCAAAGCCCCAATAAACTTGTATAAAATGGTTTAAAAGTGCTTTATTTTATGAGAGCTGATAACAACCAGAGCCTTCTTCAAAGTCTCCAGAATCGAGAAATTTGGAAAAGTAGCATTTAATGGCAGTGCTTCCCACGTCGGTGTAAACTATAACGAAGTCGAATTTCCCACCATCTGGGCCTAAGAAACACATAAAGAATTCAAGTTTCCTAGAGAAGTGTAAGTACACAGCAAGCCAAAAAAAATCACCATTTTGGCGTGAAAATTCAAATTTTTGTTCTAATATTGCAAACACCATTTTAGGCACAAAAATGAAAGTTCATTTGAAAAAATTGACGTTATGAGACTTTTTTTAGATGTTTTTCACTACTGTGTATAATCAAAAGCATAGTAGAAACTCAATGTACAACAACATCTGTTGTCTTGTGCCTATTTCAGAACATACCTGAATGGTACAAAGTCATGCATGATGTCCAGTCCTCTTTTTGACCTAAATCAAAACCGTTGCATTCTCCCAAAGTACTTCCATCAAAACTACTCAATTCTCCTCGATTAAAATCATCAGAGAAAATATTGTCCAGATTTTCAGCCACACAACATTGTCCCGGACCGTTTCCGCAAAGCTATAAATATTTCAAGGAAAGTCGTAAAAAAAAGTAGTGAAAAAATAAGAATGAGCTTTGTGAAAATGGCTTCAAAACCTTGACTGAAAGTTGGCCAAGAATGGACATTCCGCAATCTTCACAGTCTGATGTCAGGACTTCGATTCTTCGTACATGATTGGCCAAAATCGTGTGAAAAAGGGTGCTACTTGCCAGAAGCAGTAGTAGGCCTAACAATGCGTGTATCCTGCAGGCTGCCATATTTGGTTCACCTTTATTTTTTTGTTGCTGATGAAGAGATGATTCTTTTGTTTGATTTTTCTTTATCTCAAAGTTTAAAGTTACACACTGAGCCAAGTACTGGATCATTATTACTCGAAATTCAATTTGGAGCGAAAATTACAAACAAATTTATATTTTGTGGTCATTATGTTGAAACTAAATTGTCAAGTTTTTGGACGAAAAATGGAAATACGAGTCAGTGTGTAAAATGAACAAACAACACAAAATGATTGACATTTGGAGTTCTGTTAGGCCTTTTGTCTCCTTCAAAGATAACATAATTGCACACTTATATAATTACTCGCAAAACGTCGCCTTCGGCGACTATGCGAGGCCTGCCGGCAGCCCCCCCCC